>PVKB01005362.1:0-100349 GCA_004027205.1 Ctenodactylus gundi
TCAGGTCTCCCACAGTACGTATGTATACTGCAAACCTATGTGTTGCCCAGTTCCGTGACAATTGAAAATATGGGTCTGGATGAGCTGCCGGTAATCTTGAGCTGCAGGATTCAACTGAAATGACCCTTCGGGTAAACGGGAGTGGTTGCACAATCATGTTCGACAATGCTGTGAAGAAGTTCAAAAACCAAGAGTTAGATGTTTATCCCCTTGAATTAACGAGAAGGATTTTGGGAAACCCGACCAAATTTCATGAGGTAGAAAAATGTCAAGCAAGGATTAATGCCATGGTATGGATTTTCTTTTTCCAGAAATGACTCATGGAATTGAACCACTTGCTGAATCATGAGCTCTGTGTGCTTGGCCTGCACCCACCCCTACTTGCCCAGGCCTGGAACACATTAGGTGATTTGGAGGCTGGGCATTGGAGTGAGTGCCTCTGACTCCGTTTCTCCAGTCTCCTTTCCTTCCTCACTCTGCCCTTCCTTCACTATTCTATCAGTGTTCTTTCTCTAACCACCCCTAGTGCTTTCTGAAGCATGTTAAACTATGAAGGCCTTGGTGTTCTAAACTAGGGAAAAGGAGAAAGAGCTTCATATTTTGTGTATATGACTCAGATAGAGATAATTATATAAGTTCAAGTTTGATAACGTGGTGAGTGAATTTCATAGAGGTTCATGAACTTCTCTCCCCTGACCTACAGTGGTCCTTGTAAGATTAGTTGCTCTTATCCAGTGTGCTCGATGCTGTGCAGGTTGCTTTGTTAATAACTCTGCTAGTCTTTCTAAAACTCTTGAGGGCTTATCCCTTTGTAAGGATGCTTTAACTTGGCTGCCTCATCACTGCACTCTAAGCCCTCGAATGCAGAACATGACATTTGTCCTAGCTCTCTAGAGCAGGAGACTGACGGACAAATGTTCACGCGTGGGCTTTGGTGTCACGTAGACTAAGGTTCACATTTCTTCCTTCTGCTTCCTGTGACGTGGAACAAGGTTCTTTCCCTTTTTCTTTAAATTCTTTGCCAGCTAAATGAGTGCAGTTTGCAAGGTACATGTCAAGGCTAGCGTTAAGGCTGCATAAATGTGAAACAGTTAAAATGATGTTCGGTAATAACAAGCCATGTTGGCAATGGACATGTATAGGTGGATGCACGGGTGGATATATGGAAGGACAGATGAATGCACAGGTGGAAGAATCAATAAAAATGGAACTGCTCATTTGAGTAACCTGCTCTAGCATGTTAATTTAGATCTATTTGCTTGAAGACACAGTGTTCCTCTAAGCTCTTTAAAAACATTAAATCCTCTTCCTTATCGCTGTGGCATTGGCTGAACATCAAGGACTTTTTGCTGCTTAGCAGCGACAGCAGCAGCACGTAGCCAACAGATCCTCAGAGATTCTTAATGAAGATGCAATTCACAATGATATTAAATAGAGGAGTGCCAGAGTCTTGTCTTCGTTCTGGTATCATTTCTCTTGTCCCTTTCCTCTCTGGGCCTTCTGTATGAAATAAAAGGATTTTTGAGTTGGGATAACTTAATCCGAAGATTATTTGTTGATTGTATCGCGTGTACCAGGCTCTATGCTGGATGCGATGGTTTAAGAAGAATCACTTCTAGCTCTGCCCTTGGACTTCATGGGCACTGCACAGTCACCAGTGTTTCTTCTAGCCCCAGCATTCAGTGAGTTTGCTGTATTAACAGTTTGCACAAATTTGGTCTTAGATGGTATCTTTGGATGTAGAGTAAATATGATTATCTTTGTAGTGAAGTTTGAGAACATCTGGTTCCCATTTCCACTTAGTTAGGGAAGGTTTTATGGAGGAAGCAACGTTTCAGGGGGTCTTTAAACAAGGGGAAGGTTTTGTCCCAGGGTCCCAAAGCTCCCAACAGTTGGCTGTGTTTTCCAACATCTATTTGGGAGGTGTCTAAACCACATTTTTGAAAATATGAATGTTTGGCCACAGTGGGAGGGGGAGATCAGTTATGAATCAGAGCTCATCCTGAATATTGGCCAAAATCCAGTGCCTTATGATAATTCTCACTGTCATTGTTACTGGGCATTCCTGAAATAAGCAGATTTTACTCTAATAAATGCAGAAAGCAGTTTCCAAGACAGCTTTAAGATATGTTAATCAGTAATCTTCTCTTGACCATGGCTTTATTTATGTATGCATTCCTGGTCAAAGGCAGTGTCCTCCCTCCAGCAAGATGTTTATTCAAAAGCTATAGACCTTGCTTGATGACTTTTATCTTAGGAAAAAGGGAAACAACAGCAACATTTTCTAAAGTAATAGCTACTTTATTAGAAGAAAGCTGTTGCTAGATTTTCATAAGGATGTTCCAACATTATCTAGTATTATCCTTTACAGAAGTTGTCTACAGGTTGTTAAAAAAAAAAAGAAAAAACAATTCTACAATATCATCCAGTTCATCCAATTAAAATTCTGTTTACTGTTGTATCTAAACAACTTAAAGTATAACAAAGTCTCATGAGAATTCAGGATTTCCAAAATCTCAGGAAATTAGTAGAAAGACAGAAAATGTCTTGGCCAACAGCAAAACAACACTTGTGTAAGCTCTCGTGGATCGAGTGACTACCAAGAGCGTGAAGGGTATAAAGCCAGAGGACATGTTTCTTAAATAAGGGTTACTTCTTTGTTATTCCCTACTGCCATTGTGTTAAGGCCTAACATATTTAGGATTCAGATATCTTTCAAAAATGTTGGAAAATGCCAGTGCATAATAGAAATCTAAACAATGGCTGGCGTCCGTACTTTGTCTAGATTTTTTAAAGCAAAGCAGTTCGTCTGGGTAGTGTCATAAAAGATAATTCCTGTTGCTTACACTGAAAGATCAACTTCTCAATGAAAAAAGTAATGCCTGCTTTTTCTAAATCCCTCATTTAAAGAACATCCGAAGTACTGATAGTCAAATATAGTATGTCTAACTCAGAGTATAAAAAATTTCTTCTGACAGTATCCTCAATGTCAAAATATTACCATGACTCCTTTAAAGAACTGTTTAAGTTTTGTGTAAAAAAGGCTTTTTTTTTTACATAGGATTTAGAATTTGTTATGGTTATATTTATTTATTTTTAGTTTTAGGCATTAATCTTCATGGCAAGTATGTGCTAATTAGGTGCTTTTATTTATAAAAATGCTTCCTATGGTTACAAATCTAAGGACATTTTTATTATTAAAAGTTGCAGTTAGGTCAAAAAGAGACCAGAAAAAAAATGTACATATCCATCATCCAGAGTTAAAAACATAAATATCTTATCATATTTGCTTCAGTTTTTTTTAGTGATTTGTTGATGGAATAAAACATTTGCAAGTGCTAGTGGGGCTGCCACAGGCTGACTGTGTTTTCATAGGGATTTTTGCTGTCGTCAGGTGCCCCTCAAAGCGCTGCCTCTGTCTTAGGTTGCAGCAATGGCCCCTTCTGCCTTCCCGAGCGGAGGAGAGCTTCCTGTTCCTAACACCCAAGTGCTGCACTGCACCGTGGTGTGAGGGGGTGCTTGCATTCTGCACTAAATTTGCAAACCATCCCTTTCATAACCTTACACAGCTCTCTCCCCACACATGCACCCTGTGTGTGCTCTTTCATTTCCATGGAGACCTGCTAGCTAAACGTCTGCATTCTCCTTGTCTGTGTCAATTACATTTTGCAATAGGTATGTGTACCTGTGCATGGTTTACAGCATTGTTTTCTGTGTTTAAATTCTTACATGGACAATTTCATACTGCGTTTCCATTTTTGCAATTTGCTTTATTTTCCAAATGTTTAAATTAACCTATATTGTCATGTAAAGATTAATCGTTTAGGTTTTGGGAAACAGTGATATGTAGGCTTCAGGTTCCATAACGAGGACAAAAATTCTCAGAAAAAAAATCCAGGGAAATTATTCTTAGAGTTCATGGAAGCCGTGTGTGTGTGTGTGTGTGTGTGTGTGTGTGTGTGTGTGTGTGTGTGAATATGTATGTGTTTTGTGTGCATGAATACACATTTTGCCAGAAGTGAAGGAAGAGGTGTACTTCTGTCACTGAAACAAGCTGCTCCTTTCACTGCTTGTTTCAAAATAGCATTTTTGATTATTGTAGAAATTGTTGAGTAAATGGATTTTTGAGTATGCATACCTGTGGGGAAAATCTTAAAAGCAGCCAGAAAATTTCATGGTTATCATTAGCAGTCATGGAAATTCACTGCCAGGAGTGTATAGCACACAGCTGAGTCAGATCATGCTAAACATCAGTGAAACTATGGTGGTCCTGTGCTTCCTTTGCAAGACTGTGTTATGATAAGAGCTTCTTGCCACAATTGAGTGGTTTTCACCTGGTTCTTCCTCTGAGGACTCTTTCCATTTCCAGCAGAGACTGCATCCCACTGTGCATAGCCAGCACATCTTCCCTAGACGTATCTTCTCTGATACGTCTGTCCAAGCGTGAGTGTAGTGCTGTTGCAGTGATAGAATGAGGAAGGGGATGGAGAGGGGAAGATAGGTAAGCAGTGAAAGGGGTAGCACAGAGGCTTTTCATTGCTGCTGTAAAGGAAAGGCCCAGAGATCTTGGCTGGAGAGCTTCTGCGCACGGCCACATCCTCTGCTCATGTCCCCTTTCTGTAGATTGCTCTTCTCTGCAGCGTACTGGCTACTTGTTGCGGAAGCTTCTTGAGGTGGCTTTCAATCACCTCGGTCTCCCCTTGCCTTGAGGTGTAAATGGAAGGCCTGGGGTGACACATGATCCCACCCTATCCTTCAGACCACACATTATGTGCCACTTAGATCTTGGTCTTTGGGAATTTTTAAGCTATGGTTAAACTTAGCTGTGGGCAGAAAAGAGGATGCCAAGGAGATGGCTTTTCTTCTGCTCCAGTTGCACTTAAGAAAGTGGGTTTGAAAGGACCTCAGCTTTCTGGAACTCTTTGGTCATATCCTGCAAAACTTAAAAGAATCAGTCATTTTTCTTTCAAAATGTCTCATCTGACATTTAAAGCTGAGCTGTTCTACCTATGGTCTTTTCCTTTCCTGTAAAGGCAGATATCATTTTAATAACTAATAGTTGATATGCCCTATGCCTTACGTGGCATTTAAATATCGTTTCACCAGATAGGCTCATTCTCTGAAAATAACTCTCCCCAAGGACATTGTGCCTACAATTCACATTGACTGCCACTAGATGGTGACAATGCCTTTCTGTGGAGTGCAGATTGAGTTGATGACCAATGTTGAAAACCTAACTGAAACATAGCTGTGTACTTACAAATCACAGAGGCCTATATGAAATACGTGTGTATTCTAGTATTATACATTTGCATTATGTATTCCATTGATATTATCAATATACTGATCAACTTTAGTAAGGAAAGAAAAACATACAAATATAAGTGGAGAAATAAAGGAAAAATTTGGTATTTGAGGAGTTTGTGAGTCTATCTTTGTTCCTGGCTTAAAGCCAGGCTTCTGCAGCAGAATTCCACTTGTGCACAGCCTTCCCTTTGAGCCCAAGCCTCAGGGCTGAGCAGATCTGGCAGGAGACTCTGCTGAAAACCACCAGGCAGCCCTCAAACGCTGCCCTTAACTCACTCGAATGACTTCTTGGGGCCAGGCCCAGTTCACCTCCTTTCCCTGGGACTTGGCAGTCACCCCCAAGGCTTCCAGCTGCAAGAGAAATAGAGGGTCCTGCCACTAGTCCTGGCAGAAGCTTCCTCCTAGTAGAGAGATGTGGTGAAGACGAGTAAAACGAATGTCCTTCCAAGTGAAGGCTACCCAGGGGACACTGTAACCAGCGTTGCCTCCAGTCCATGGGTTGTGGCACTTGCCACAACTTGTCCCCACTGTGCTCTCTTTCCCAGCAGGTTTATGTGTTTGTGTCCTGCCATGGCCAAATGCTGACGCGAGACTACGACTTCTCACCCATACTTTTTTTCCCCTAAGCTGATATGCTTTTATTCATTATTAAGACTTTTCATAAAATCCTAATTACAACAGCTTTTTTGCATTTTCATTAAAAATGATCAGTTCCCCAAATGTTGTCTATTTCTACTTAGTAATTGCTACTTCAAAGTACTTAAATTTCTTCCCCTTAAAGGTATACAGCCACTTCTTTTGAGAATGTTGGGACCATTTACTCTTTGGCCTTTGTGACCTCAAAAATTCCCATGTGGGTTGCACATGCTACTTGGTATGACGTCTGTGGATATTTTCAGTTTCTTAGGTCAATTTTGGATCAAATTGACCCCTGTGAAATGGTAATCTTCTAGAAGTCACAAATCCAGTTCATGCTCATGGAATCAGAAAGAGAAAATGTTTTGGCTCAAGTAACACAATAATGGGAAAAAAGTGTAGAGGAGGTTGACCTAAGGCTGAGGCATCTGGAGACCTGCACCTTCCTTTTCCCTCTCCCTCACACAGACCTACACTTTCATGGTTTTACTTTTTTCTTTTTTTTGCTTCTCAAGATGAAAGGATGTGGCCATCAGTCTTACCTATTTAGAAACATCTGTAGAAGGCATTACTAAATGTTTGTCAACCTACCTGGAATCATGTGCCTCATTAATAAGCCGGTCACCCTGACCTCTGAGGCGTGTGTGTTTCTCTGTGTGTGTTGTTATGCGTGTGTGTGTATGTGTGTATGTGTGCGTGAAGGGCTGTGTATAGCCCAGAATGGGCTGGATATCTACTCATAACCCTCAGAATAGAAGAAGTTAGCTACTGTGAAAACTTTGTAATTGGGGGCAAGAAAATTTTTCTAAAGAAAAGGGTGATATTTGTAGAAAAAGTGAAAAAAGGGGTGCTGGCAATTTAAAAGACCATCTACCGTTGCATTGTTCTATTTATAAATATCCTTTCTATAAAGCAAATGGAACCAACCAGGGGACTTCTTCCTGACGGTTGAATCTGCTTTCAGGAAGCATTCTGAGAGATGTCAATGTAGTGGGAAGTTTTTACCTCAGTTCAAGCAAGGCAGGAAGAAGATGGCAGGCCCTCATGCGAGCACGTGCCGTGCCGGCCAAACCCAGCTTTTCTCCCTCTGCCTCAGGAGACTTTCTCCTCAAACCCCAGGTAGATTGGAAACTTTTAGATCCAGTCTTATTTCCGGTGTCCTCACAACTCGTGGCATGGGATTTGGCACACAGCTGATTCTGAAGAAATGCTCGGAAGGGGAACCAATGAATAGCAATGAGAAGACTGGCAGCAAAATGTAAAGACCACAAGTTGCATTTATATGCTCTCTGAGGCTACATCCAATGTCTGGCCGTGTTGCCAACTGGTGCCATCAGTGAGAGCTCATCAAGCATTAAGCGTAGAGGCCTGGCATGGCTGCACAGACCTCGCACATGCGGCTGAATGCATATTCATATGAGCCCACATGCATGATTAGCTTGGGAAGCTGATGGGAAGCAGTCGATCTGCTGAGCAAGTTCGTGTTTTCTAAACCAGATGTTCAGTATTATCATTCATCGTTTCCTTTGATACCAGAATGGTCCCCATTATGTAGCATAGGAAATGAGGGATATGGAATAATACACACTTATTATATGACAGAATACGACAACCGAGCGTTTTAGAGGCCTGTTCAAAGCCTAGGCAAGTGTAATTGAACGGCAGTTCATTTTAAGATCCTCTCTTGGACTTAAATTAATGGGATTTTGCCCAGGTGGACTATGGTGACCCCATTGCCTGTTCCTACCCTTTGGACTATGAGTATTGACTCTGCATTTTTTTTTTTTTTTTTTGGAAGCCACCTGTATAAATCCTAAGTGGTGCTCTTGCCTTAGCAGTAGCCACAGGTTGAGAGGCATAAAAAAGTAGGGACCCCCTAGTGTGAGGGGAGGACAGAGAGGACAGAGGGTTCCTGGCTGTGGTTGGCTGCATAACTTCTGCTTGGTGGTCTAGGGAAAAAAAAAAAAAAACAACTCTTGCCACTGGCTGTTTCCAATGGCAGGAGTACAGAATGCCTTTGATTGTAAAATGCTTACAGTGCAAATGAACTTTCAAATTGATTTCCTTCTCCCTGAAGTTTTTAAGATTCACAGAGTCCAGACCTGTGGAGACTGGGCACAATAGAGCTGGTGGGTATAGGGGAAGACGTGAAGGTTGCACAAGTGCTGTTTCTAGGCTCCTGCCGAGTCTTTGGCCATATGATGAGCTAGTGTACGTGGGAAGTGTCCAGGTGAGCTGTCCCTAGGAAACAAGATACAGATCAAGACTTCATGGTGAACGCCCCAAGAATGGACATTTCCTTTGTTTACCTGGGGCTGTCTACAAATGGATGCTTTCAGTACAAATGCAGTATTTGAGGGATTTTTTTAAAAAGGTAATAGAATAGTAATTATGTTTGGAATTAGCCCCGGGTGAAGTTGATACTAAATTCTGGCTAAATATTTGGAAGTTCTTTTCCCACGATCTTGTGCTTGTGCCAGGACAATTACTAGTGATTTCTAACTGATTTTTACTGGTTGCAGGAAAAAAACTTCATTTCTCATTATTGTCAATGATATGTTTTTATTTCATCCATGATGCATCTTGGCACTGGTTGAAATGTTGATTTGGGTTGCATAGTGGAAGTTGTCCAGAGTTATGGATCAGCTCAAATCCGTTTTCTGTATAGCATCAAGGATTAACCGAGGAGTCCGAATATGGGAAGACTTCTAATATCAAGAGAACTGTTTATTGTGGGTTAGTTCTGCCTTTGAAAATGGCCTTGCATGCTTCCAGTCTTGGCCATGGTATACTTTAATTATTTTTAGCAAGATGTTGGATTCTTGTTTCCACAAACGGCTATATACTGTATAGATCAGTTTACGTAGTTTCTGGAAAAATAACTGTCAACATAGTCTCCTAGTTAATATTGTTTGATTATCAATATTGATGAGGGAAATTTGCTCACCTATTCTAATACACGATAGGTACATGATTACCATGTATATTAAGCAGGGTTCTTCAGAGAAATGGAACCAATGGATGGAACTATATAGGAAAAGAAATATGTATCTTCCAGATACAATAGAGAATCTGTATATGTATATATTAATCGATGCTATATGTACATGATATATACAGACACGTACGTGTGTATGTTTGTTTTTAATTCACAGATAAAGACAGATTTATATCAAAGAATTATGTTACATGATTCTGCAGTCTGACAGATCTGTAGAGCATAGTTGCTAAACTGGGAATTCCAGTCAGAGCTTAAGGTTTCAGTCTTGGGCATATTAGAGGCAGAAATTCGTCCTCCTTAAGGTATCTGTTGTATTGGTTAGGGTTCTAAGAGAGGCAGTGTTAACAGAATTTGTAGAGACAAAGGGTGTTTATTTGGAGGGCTTACAAGTTTGAAAAGAGAGATAATCCAAATCAGCCGTGCACATGTGGGAGAGCTGGAGGGCCCAGTAGCTGCTCAGGCTGGTGCCGGAAGGCCGCCAGTCTGAGACTGCAGGAGCTGATGGGAGCCTGCCCTAGACGAAGACCAGAGACTGTTGAGAATCTATCAGGGAAATCAGCAAAATGAAGACCTGAGCAACCCAGGAGTAAGGGGAAATCCTCCTGGCTCAAGCCTAGGCCAGAGCTTTTTTAGGAAAAGGCTGCAACAATGTATCTTTTTCCCTCCTTTACTATGTTCAAGCTGCCGGTTAGGTGCCCCTTCTGGACTTATTGGCCCTCAAGTAAACAACGGACACGGAAAGCTATCCCCTGGACATTCCTCAGTTGCAACAAATTGCCACAATGTCTCCCGCCACCACATCTGTCTTTTCTCTTAAGACCTTCAACTGATTAGATGTGATCCACCCGCATTATGGTGGGTAATCTGCTTTCCTCCAAGTCTGTCGAGTTAAATCCAAGTCACACTTAAGTAGAAGTGCCTTCCCAGCAACCATGTAGTGGGATGTTTGATCGAACACATGGAGAAAATTAGATGAAACTAGGCCAGTATACCATGAGTTCCTTGACCTTAGAGGCCATGTGAAACTTTTCTCACCTTGCTCTTCAAGAAGGAATGTAGCTCCATCCTGATAAAATGCCAAACTGATTAAAAACAGCACACACCCTTCCATTTCTCTGGGGTGTTCTCTTTTCCCACCATTTGCCAGCTTCTTTTTAGCTATCCTGATTATTGATGATGATGAGGTAAAAATAATTGCCATACAACAATGCTTTTCAAACTTTAATATGCATGCTAGTTATTAAAATAATGGCTCACATTCATAGGGTGTAGAATGGGGACTTGATTTTGAGACAGGTCTTGCTCTGTAGCTCAGCCTGCTTCTGAATTTACTGTGTACCCCATACTAGTCTTAGACTCATGGCAATCCTCCTGCCTCAGCCTCCTGGGTGCTGGATTACAAGCATGCACTGTCATACCTGGTTTATTTGGTGCTGGGGTATCAAACTCAGTGTCTTGACCTTGCTAGACAAACAGGAGACTCTTCCTCCAGCCCAGGGGTAATGCATTCTTTAAAAGAATTCATATGCTGCTGTCCTGTGCACTGCAGGAAGTCCTAGAGCTTTAAGACTCTTACTAGAACAGATGGGAAATGATGCACTGTGTTTAGTGACTCCCATGAGACTGACCAACCTATGCAGGCATTGGTTACAATTTTAGGGTCCTTGTGTTGTGATGCTTCCTCCCAAGAAGTCCGGGGAGCAATACTTGATTATTTTCTGGAACTAAAACTATGAAGAAGAAGTACCAAAAAAAAAAAAAAAAAAAAAAAAAAAAAAAAAAAAAAAAAAAAAAAAAAAAAAAAAAAAAAAAAAAAAAAAAAAAAAAAAAAAAAAAAAAAAGAACAAGTTAGAGAACATTCTAGACTGGAGATTGTGGGTTCGGTTCCACAAAGAATTTCTGGAGTTTGAGTAGCCTGTGAAAACAGAAAGTATTTTTCTCCTTTGGGACAACTCACCAAGCCAGCTGTGGCACCTGTCTCTTTGGGCTCTGTCACGTATTAGCTGTGTGACCTTGAAGGTAAAGAGAACCAGGAACTTTTATGAGCCTCCATGTGCCAGGTACCGTGATGCGTGGTCTCTTGATTCATCTTCATGAAAATAATGTTGTATTATCATTAGCCTTATTTCCTCTGAGGGAGGGAAGTTTAGCTAGTGCAGTTAAGAAAAGTCAGAAACTGGGAAAAATGGGTGTCACGTACTGGTAATCCCAGCACTCTTGTGGAGGGCTGAGGGAGAAGGGTGACAAGTTTGAGCCCATCCCAGGCAACTGAGCAACTTGACAAGATTCTTTCTCAAAAATAAAAAATAAAATGGGCTGGGAACAGAGCTCAGTGCAAAGGTTCTGGATTCAGTCCCCAGCACTACCTGCATAAATACATACATAGTCAGAGCTGAGAATTAGAATGAAATTAATCTTGAGCCCAAATCTACTGTATTCCAAGACTTTTGCTGTGGCAGAGTAGTCCTTCTCCGTGCCTCCCTCTCAACAGTATGTGAAGAGCCAGCGCAGCCTTGATCGAGTCTCCTAGTGTCTGTGTGCAGGTTGCGTATTTCCAAGGAACTTCCTTTCAGTAGAAATGTTTACCTTCTTGGTTGCAATTTTCAGAGTCAGAATCTTTTTATTTGTTTTTGTCTTTTTTTTTTTTTTCTATATGAGGGTAAAAGTTAGGTGTCCATAGAGTAAAAGAGCCTTGGCTTGCCCAGCCTGGGGATAATCTGCTTCTAGATTCTGTGCTTTCTAGCCGAGGTCACTCACAAGACCCTTTCCTGATTGTGCTGTCTGACCCTTGATTTTTGGATTTAGAAGAAGCGTGATATGAACATATGCCACATATGGAACATAAATATCTGGAAGTAAAGCGTAGTAACTCAACCTGTTGAAATGAAGCAAATCACTAAGACCCACACAAGGTATCACTTGAAGTCTAATGGATGAAAACAGCGACCAGATTGACTGGAGTGATGGACAGTGATATTGTACCCTAGCTGGGGGCCGGGAGTGGAAAGTCGTTCCACTCCCTCCCTGGTTAAAGGCTGCCATGAGGGTTGGTCTCCAGTACTGAGGTTCCACGCATTCTTGGTAACCAGCTTTTCTTTCTCTGTCCAGCTCGCAGATGATCAGGGCCTTGTTCTGATGACCACAGTGGCCATGCCTGTGTTTAGTAAGCAGAATGAAACCGTGAGTATGGGGGCTGTCTTTCCCCCTGGGTGAAGGAGGGGTTGATTGGCTTTTCAAACTCCTTCTTACTTTGGCTCGGATGACTTTTTTCCCTAAGGACAGAGGGTATACGATTTTTTTATTGTTTCATCCTGCTGTGAGAATCACCAAATCAAATACGTGTGAGTAACTACTAGGTATCAGTTTAGAATTTGAGTTGTGTAACCCCTTTTGAAAATGTAAGTGGTAGACAGCCAGAGGAAAGACGGGAGAATCCCTCATGATGGTGGGTGAACTTCTCTGATTTGTAGTTATCGGTTTTGTGTCAATTTCCTAGGGCTGTGGTAGCAAAGTGCTACCAACCAGACTTCCTTAAAATGCAAAAAGTCACCCTCTCATAGTTACAGAGGCTGAAAGTCTGATACCAAAATCAAGGTGCTGCCAAATCCGCGTTTAGTCTGGAGTTGCTAGAAGAGAGTGGGGAAAAACAAATCTCCTTTTCCTCTCCCAGCCTCTGGGGTCCAAGTGGCTTGCAGCATTGTCACTGTGGTCCCTGCCTCTGCTTTCATGTGGTGTTTTCCTCGTATGTGTCTCTGTGTCCTTTCTCCTTATAGGCAGGCACACCCTAACTCCAGGATGACTTCTTGAATTCTATATTCTTGACTCTGACTCTACCTGCAAACACTATTTCAGTCTGAGGTTCTGAGTGAACATAGATCTGCTGGGCCACTCACTACTCAGACCACAAGCCTTTAAAAAAAAAAAAAAAAAAGGACAGCCACAGTTTATCTAAGTCTTCCTGATGGCCTTACCCAGATTGGAAGTTTTAGCCAGTCACAGCGGCTACCTTCCTTGGAAACTGGAACTTCCAGGTTTCCTTCTTTTGTCCTCAGTTCCAACTGCTGAAACTGCTGGGGTTGTTGTATCTCTCCTGCCACTTACTGTCTCTCTCCTCAGCAGCAGAGGGCAGTGTAAATTGAGAAAGGAGCTATCCTGCTGTAGTTCCCCTAATAAGTTTCCTAAGAGAACTTGGCTCCTGGCTAGAGTCCTTAGCTGCTGAGACTGCTGTGCTTCATCCCATCAGCCTCTAATTTTCAAGAGGGAAAAGAGGGGTTAGATTAGATGGTTTTAGGATGAGTGCATGTAGGCCCCGTAGCAGCTGAAGTTTGGTCTGGATTACTACCCTTCTCGGCTAGCAATCTTTGAGCTGGAGAGCAGACGGAAGGGGTTCTTCTTGGGGACCTGAAAGAATCTTAGGTCTGTCAGTCTGGAGAAGGGGCTGGACATTGATCTAAGATGAGTAGCTTTTCTGTTTTTTCCTGCCAGGTTTACTTATGGTTCGATGTTTATTCTCAACAGAGATCCAAGGGCATTCTTCTGGGTGTGGTTGGCACAGATGTCCCCGTGAAGGAACTGCTGAAGACCATCCCCAAGTACAAGGTAACGCACGACCTTACTAATGACCTTACAGCAGTGAGGGATCCAGACTCTCATGCCATGGAGGTCAGACTTCAGATCCCACCTGCCTTGAGAGCGGTGTTGTTCTGACCCATTCGTAGCCAGTTTCCTTGTCTTTTGCCACATACACAACTATGTAAGAGGTGTTTTTTAATTTAAATTTTTTATAACCTTAACTGACCTCAGTTTAATCAGTGTGAAATTGAAAGTTTGGACATGATCATTGTAGTTATCTGATATAGGCAGAGTATTAACATGACAGGCTTCTGCTTTATAAGAAGATAAAGTGGAGGGTTCTTAGATCTCCTGCAGAAGACTGCCCCCTGTTCTCTAATGGAGATGGAAGCAAGTCAACAAACGGGAAAGGGGCAGTATCCTGGGAGCCTCCCCTGAGCGTAGTACACTGCCCCAGGCCCTCGATTGTTGGAGCCTGAGAGGAATGGGAGCTCATGTCCATTCCAGGTCCCAGTGATCCAGTGGGCAAAGGGCTCCACCAACTGCACAGGGCTTGAGACCACGTTCATTCCTTCTGCCCCAGTGCTGAGCAGACCGCTGAGCCTGTCATCATTTGAGGCCCCGTCGTGGATCAGCCAGGTCTCCCTCTGCTTCCTATTGGAGGAATGGACATGGACGGGGAGTTGGGGTTACCGGCTTCTGGGACCCCTTCCTTAGCTGCCTTCCCTGGATTGCTTAGGTCTGATTCCACTCAGTGGCTAGAGGCTTCTTCGTCCTCCTGGGCTTCCATTTTCCAAAATGTCCTTTGCTAGGGCATGTCCAGAGCCCCACATGGTGTTGTGTCTTAACACAAAGAAAACACTATTCTTACCTGCATTTTACAGCTAAATAAACCAAGTCAAGAAAGCTTAAACTTCTTGCTAAGTTTTGCAGCTTGCAAATGAAGGGGCCATGGCTTTGGCCTCTGTAGCCCCGATACCGCTAGGAACAATAAAAGCAAAGACAAAAATAATAGTGATAATTAAAACGTTAAAAGAAACCACTAGTAATAGTTAAAATACAGTAAGGTGTTCATTGAACTCTTACTGTGTGGTTGGCTTAGATCGAAGCGCTTTATTTCTGTTGAGTCCTTACTTAACTCCCACAAAACGAGTACGATTTTGTCCCATTTTTATATAAAGGTATTTGAAGTAACTTTCTTGATATCTCTCGTGGAATTTTTTAAAAATGAGTGAAATAAAACCTAACAAGATAATAGAGGAAGATCTGCTATAGAAAATTAATCCACAGTGTTTGCAATAGAAGCATTCTTGTTTTACGATTTCCGCAGGGCCAGATTGGGAACTGGGGACACAAGTACAGCTTATGTTGACCTAAGATGTCTGTGCCCTTTCTAGTTCCCATAAAGAGCTCTAGAAAAGGTGTGCATGTCTGACAAAGATGGCCATGGCCAAAAAGAGGAGCGCTCAGGAGAGCAGGGTTCAGGTGACACCTTGCCCTCCTCATTAACACCTTATAAAGATGAGTCAGCTCTTGGCTCTTGGGGTTTTCCCAGAAGATGGAATTCTTTCTTTCTCCCTCAGCTCCATAGACTTTTCCCACAAGCGATCAGACTTCCTGTAATTTTTATTAAGAATTCCAGACACCCCAGCAATAATTTCCAGACACCATGGCCTCTGTTAGCATAACGAGCCGTTTTATAATTGGGTTCACTTCATTAGCCTGAAGGTTCTCCGCTTGGAAGGGAAGTGCTCCTTTCCCCAGGCTGGGGGCCTGGGCGGCTCCCAGCCTCCTGGGGAGCCCGTTCAGGGCCAGGGCCTGTTTGGCAGCTCCCCGAGCTGGAAGGCCTTGTGTCCAATCTGTTCTCTATTACACCACGGGACTGCACATGCAAATGGACAGGAAGGCTGGCTCTACTTCGGATGAAAGAAGAGTTAGGGATTTCATCAGCATGTTGATTTGTGGCCAAAACCAAATGTTGGCCATTGTCATATTGTAAGATTTTTGATTCTCAGAGAGCTACATCCCCAGGATGAGCTTGGAAGTTTGCAACGTCTCTCTTCTTAGACCTTCATCATGGAGTCTCTCCATAGTACCACCCTATGAAGACGATAGTCAGATGTCATTCTTTCAGAATGTTCTCCTGGGAGGGATTCTAACCCCACAGGTTTGACTGTCTGGAAGGCTGTCAGGTGCAAGGTTGAGAAAGGCTGGCTGTGTATCTGCTGGAGCAGAGCAGCTTCTTTTTGGCTTAGTTTTTAATATTTACCTTTGCTGAAATTTCCAAGTTGAACTAGGTAATATTTGAAGAAAATGAAAAGTATTTTAAATACACAGACTTTGAGCACCTGCTTGTACCTGACGTGATGCAGGGCTGTGGAAGTCAAAGTCAAGTGAGGGGACTCCTTTCTGCAAAGAGCTCTCTATTGTACCGTCACAGGGAGGTGCTGCTCTGAGCGATGTGTAGAACAAGGGAGGAGTAGAGGGGAAATAGCTAAGGTCGAAGGATAGATAAGAAGGTTTACGTGTAGGCTTTGTATGCATTGGAGTGAAGGTAGAAATGAAAATGGGCTCTGGATTTGATGTGGAAAGGAGGGAGCCAAAAGAGGCTTAGGAAAGACATTTTATGGGAAAGAACCTGGAGGCTGAGCATATAACACTGTGAGAATGTGCTAGGAAAGGAGGAGCAAGGGCACTACGAGCAGTGCCACTGGGAATGTAGTCTGGGAGGGGGAGCTGAAAGAACTATTGCTGCCAGCGCCCTGAAAGGCCATGGGGAGAGAAACACAATGCTTACCTGAGAACCAGCACCCAGGGAGATCTGATGGACAGGTCCTGAGGAGCCTGCCTAACTGGTGAAAGAGATCTTTGGTGGGATTTGCACAGGGGAGCTACATGTTTAGACTTACTTTGACCAGCCTTCAAGGTAGGAATAACAGGACCATGTAGACATCTGTTTAGCTAACATGGTAGTGGTAGGTTGAGGAAGCACTGTTGAATCTGAGGAATATCTGGGAAAATGTTAGTGAGGTTTAATGGTTACTTAGATTGAAAGGTTGGGGATAAAAGAAAAAAGAAAGCTGAGGACATGCTTTAAGCTGCCTAAGGAGTGGCCAGGAAGAGAGGAATGACACTCCCTTGGACACTAGGGCTGCCACTGCCGGGAAAGTGTAAGGCAGCTCTTATTTGGCACTAACCCCTTACCGGTGGTTGTTGAGTTAAGGCAAACAAAGGTGCTGGGGACGGTGTGAGGGAGGGTGAGTGCTTGAGCAATGGAGAAAGAACATCCTACAGGAAGAGGAAGTGCGTAGGGTAACTGCCCTGGGAACTGAGGAAAAGGGTCAGGAGGGAGAAGCGTCAGCTAAGAAAACCGGGCAGGATCAACTCCTGCAAGGTGAGGCCCTTAGGGAGTCATTGGCACTCTAGAGAGGAGTGATGGCGGCCCTGTGCGGGGAGGAGGCCAACAGCAGTAGGTGGAGGCCTGAGTAGCAATAGGGAAGCAAAAATGGCAGGCGGTCGCGGAACCATTGAGCGGGCCAGCTGTCTCGCACACCAGGGAGGAATCAGAGAGCTAAGCTTAGCTTTGAAGATTCTCTGCTAAAGTCAGATTACGTTGCTGTTTCCTTTTTTCTTGCTTTTCCTGTTTCTTTGTTTCTTTCTTTTCTTCCTCTCTTCCACACTCACCTTCATATGTCTTAACCTCCTTGCCACGGATTTCTGATCACTTGTTTAACCTTTACCCTTCTAGAACTTTGTGTTGGAGCCAGGGGTCGGGCATCAAACATCTGAAGGCCTTGATTGATACTTTAGATATTTATGATAAATCTCACAAACAATTGATGTTATCACTTAAAGAAATGCTGTACAAGAAACGTATAGGATATGAAGAGATACCTACCTTCTTAGAGACTCACAGGAAAACAAGGAGAGCCAGACCATGTATATTATAACATGCTGAGTCCATTAGCCGACTATAAAATATCATTTGTTTGGCCCTACGTTGAGTTTGAGTTTTTAATCAAATACCACTTTTGCCCTTCATGAAAAAGAAGTCAAGCTCTAAGAGTCCTTTTTGACCCCTCCAGCCCATATTGAACCAGGACATAATAATGGTAATTAATGCAGTGTTGACTGTGTCTGACATTTTTCCAAGAGACAAGATGAAAGAGACGATATCCATCTCAAAGGATAGGAAATCTCTGGTTTATCTTTCACAGGAGAATGAAATATACTTTTATCATTCGAGTCAAGTAGAATCTTATTAAGACTTGCCGTGGCAGGTAACTCCAGGAGGAAACGTCGGTTGCCCTTGACTACGCCATGCATATTTGCTTTCAGTAAGGCAACGGAAACTTTTAATTGCTGGTGTTAAGTTCTCTGAAGTTAATTTCACATCACCTTGACGTTAAGCTAACATGCAGACAGGGTCACTCCTGGTTTGTAAACTGTGTTGTCTGGATCATTTAATAGTATCATATTCAAGAATGTGAGTGGCAGAGAATTTAAAGAAAAACAAAAGTGAGAGCTCAGAACTGTGAAATCACTCCTCAGGAAAAAATAGAGAATTTTTTTCCCCTTTCCTTTTTCACTTCTCTGGTAGAAACGGGTTATATTTTCTTTCTTTAGAAAGAGAGATCACTATGGGTTTTATGCCAGAAGCCATTTTAATACATGAATGATTTGTAGGTAAATTTATTGTAGCCAATGGGTGCAGTCAACTGTGTAATAGAAATATTGTCAAAAAGCCGGGATTATTATTTAAATAAGTGCAGTGTTAAATTTGATTACATACTTTTTAAAGCTAATAAAACATTTCATTGCTCACAAACTATTTCCCATAGTCCCATTTAGTCAGAAAACATAAATTAAGTGAGGCTTTGCATGGAAAATCACCCAGGCTTTGTGTGGATGGACACGTGCGTGGAAAAGCTGGGCAGCCACACAGTTGAAAGACGACGGGGTATGACGGGGTTGGCAGGCTCCCATAGGGGCTGGTGGGGACACTTTTATCTTTGAAGAATTATAGAAAATGACAGTCCAGGAGAGAGCAAGTTTAAGATGGCTCCTGTGGGTCTGGGACAGTGGCAAGCCTTGAAGTAAGGCAGCTTGGGGGTCCCATCTTCTTTATTACAGGTAGAGAGAAGAAGCCTTATTTAAGAGGTTCTGTTCCTTTGGCTGTAGGACTTCTCCAAAAACATTAGCCACTGCGTTGTTCTAAAAAAAAAAAAAAGTAATTGTCTTTGTTTTAAATAAATCAGAATAAAGCCCTTGGATGCCATTGTGGAACTGTGACATTTTAAATTGTGCTATTTGCTGAGTTTATCCCGTGACAGGCCTTCATTTCCACCAAATGTCAAGGATCAATGCCTCGCGTTCATTTTAATGAAATATTGTGCTGATAAGGGTTATGAATGCCAAGTTTAAGCTGTAAATTACTAAATGTCGAGCTGCTTTATGCTCTGTGAATTCGCCAGGGAGCAGGCTAATGAAGGTTCCTTTCTCGCTTCCCCTTACAGTTAGGGATTCACGGTTATGCCTTTGCAATCACAAATAATGGATATATCCTGACGCATCCGGAACTCAGGCCACTGGTAAGAGAAATACTCATTCCTCTTTTTATGATTTTTAAATACTTTCTTTAGTTCTGCAGTGATGACACACACAGCAGTTTTCACTTTACAATTGCCCAGTTTATACTGTTGTAAGTATAATTTTAATAGTTTATAACCATATGTTGACACTACATATCATGATGTAAGGTAAGTATACTTTCTATCATACCCTTACATAAGAAGCCATATGTTTCTGAGTGCATTTATTTACTTATTTCAATAATAGCTGCAAATATATGAAAAATTTTATCTAATTCTAGGCAACTTATAATTCAGTATAATGGGTACTTTCATACAATAAATGGAAACACTTTCTAGCCCTAGACCCACTTTTTGAAAGTCACACTTGATACAATAAATGAGACCTCAGGATCCCTAAAATTTCAGCACAGTGAGATTTGCCCCTAATTTACATTGCGTAAACCCACTGCCCCACTCATGAAAGATCTTCACCACTGTCTTTGTTGAGTCGAAATAGTTCAGACTTCCTTCATTTCCTGCCCAAGTCATGCCCCATGCCATTGTTTGGGTAACCCGATATTTAAGCCACATTCTTTCCTTCAGCATCTTTCTCACTTTAACTGTATGTGGATTAGGCCAAATCCCAGGTAGCCATAGTCTTCTTTACCCTGATTCCTGCGTAAAGGTGTCCCAGTGCCCTCTGCTGAAGATAGTGAGGATCCTAAGGTGGCAACCAGGCTCACTGAGAAGGGCCTCAGATCCACTGGTGATATCTCTTTTGGACTCTGGCTAGAGGGGCAAGTGTCCAGCTGCTTGCCAACCCTGGACCACTTACAAGATATTGCAAAAAGACATCCCTCTGGTTTTATGCATGTTTACCTAATTTTTCTTTTTTGAAACAGGGTCTCACTGTGTAGTCCAGGCTGGTCCTGAACTCCCTGTGGAGCAGGCTGGCCTTGAGCTCCTGGCAGTCCGCCTATCTTAGCCTCCTGATTGCTGGGATTACAGGCATGGGCCACCACGTCCAGCTTATATGGTGCTGGAGAATTGAACCCAGAGACCTGTGCTTGCTAGGCAAGCGCTTTAACCTCTGTGCCATACCTCTAGCCCATGTTTACATAATTATAAGAAGATATAAAAGTATAAATTGTAATATAGTGGACACTGCTTTTTAAAGTCAAGAAAGTGTAGGTTATTTTCTCTAGCAGTGCACATACACACACATGCACGTGTAAATGCATGCATAAACACATGTGTACTGTCCACGGCATGCATCTTTTTTCCATTTCTTCAGAGTCAGAAAATAGCAGCAACGCCTGCTATGAAAATGTGTGCTGGCAAAGTGTCGCGGAGGCCAGTTCACTTCTCACTTGCGTCATTGTTTCGGAGCAGTTCAGTGAGCGCTGCATTATCATCCCGCTTTGGTCTAACCACCCTGGCATTAATAGAGTCATGGCCACATCATGTGGATCCCATATGCATGCTCTTAGATGAAACTTATGGTAATATTTGATTGCAGCAATTGTTTTATCATAAAAGGACTAAATGAAATGATTAGCTAATTCCAAATGTTACTCAGAATTACTGAAAAGTCTGATTTTTAAAGAAAAATCTAAAGACAGACTTGAGTCTAGAAAGCTCAGAATGTTACACAGCTCTAGCTATCCAGGTAGAGCTATTTGTTTGAAGTAGAAGACTAATTTGCTCCATGGTTACATGTGGGTGTGACTGAGTTGGGTCTTGTCTTAGTCACTTTCTTGTTCCTAGAACATAATACCCAACACGCACAGCTTAAAGGAGAAGAGATCCACTGTAGTCCACAGTTTCAGAGGCCTCAGCTCATACATGATCATCCAGTTCCAAGACCTAAACAGCAAAGCAAAACAGTGGTGCAGAAGAAGCTGCTTATATCATTGTGGCCAGAAAGCAGAGAGAAAAGGGAAGAGCCGTGGAGGAGGGCATACCCTTCCAAGTCCCAGTAACCCAATCCTTACTAGCCCTACCTCTTGACATGAGATTTTGGGAGACATTTGTAGTCTAAATCAGAGCTGGCTCCCAGTGCTTTTTCCTATCCCAAACTGGAATAAAGCAAAGCCATTGAAATAACCAAACCTAAAGTTTTCACCAGTTGGCAAATTAATTTCCAATTATCAGCTTTTAAAGAAAGAATAAGTGGAACCAGGCATCAGAAGTCATCAGCATAACTACTTATCTCAGCAGCAACAGGAATCATGTCTATTCATAGTGTCTTCCTACTCTTTTGAATCTCCGGGTCATGCAGTAAATGGCCTTTGGTGAATAGTCTTACAGATGAACTTGCTGGAGTTGGAGGCACTGTGAAGGCAACTGAGAGGCTTTTAGAATGGTAGGTGTAGCACTACTCGTCTCCTGTTTAAGTGCTCCCCCAACCAAGTCATTAATGCTGTCCTTGTCCAAACACTGCACTGAGTAGTTTCACCAAAAACGGTAGCCATTGTCAAGTTCTTGTGTGTGGGATGCCCCAAGAAAATGTCTCCTATGTCACCTGTAAGAAGCCAGTTTGATCCATCTAGTATAACTGACCCATAATGACACTGTAAGAAATGACCAGGCCACTGGACCCCTGTCTCAGTTGGTCTCTGTGAGTTCTTCAGATACTTGGGAGAGGTTTTGGGTGACATCAACCATTGAGGATGATATGAATTAACCCATCAGGAGTGTGACCAAAAGATGTTTGATATGGTAACTCTTCATTTTCCTCTTGAGCAAAAGACAACGGCGAAATGGAGCTCAACTTTAGGTGTTTTCACTGGTTGCCGTTGCCTCCTGGTCCTACTACACCTGAGGTCTGTGGCTTTGGGCAAGTCACCCAGCCTTTCTGGGCATTGTTTTTCTCTGTTAATCATGCCATACGCATAGTGGGGAATATCATTGCTTGGTTGGTAGAGTGAATGGGGTGATGCAAGCTGAGAATCTGGTTCAGCAAAGCAGGTCCCAGGATACCTTGGAAGCGAGGTTATTCCCACATTCAGTTGGTGTGATCTTATATAACCTGTCATCTGTGCTCAGCTACTCTGCAAAGGTTAGAAAGACATGTGGTGATGGGTACCTAGGAGGGACCTAGAGAATATATTTTGATTATTGACTTGATTCAGATTGGTATAATAACCACTGTGGCAAGGCTCTGTGTAGATGTGACCCTCCCACACACACACACACACACACACACACACACAAATACACAACATGGATGTGCGCATGTATTTTGTTGTGTTTTGTTCTTGTTTTCTTTCTGTAACAATCTTGGCCCCTTTGACCTGTGAGACCTCTGTCCTATGAGGTTGCATGTGAGCCATGTGAAGAAATTTCTTTACTTTTTCTTTAAAATAGAAATAAGAATAATGCTAGGAGTCATAGAAACTGAAGAACAATAGTTAAACGTCACCCCTCAGAGACACTCTGGGCTCAGGCAATTTGTTCTTCTCTGTTTTGTTCACTTGTTTCTGTGTTTTTCTCTCCTCCTGACTGCCAGTCCCTGTGTCAGCACTAGTAGGGACTCAGAAGATGGGTGAATGAAGGCATCCTTCAAATTCTGTCTTTGTTATCACTTACTCTGGATGCTCCTGGTGAATGTAAGTGATGTCTGGATTTCTGCTAGCAAACCAATATCTGTGTAGAGCATAAATTGACCCTGGCAGGCTCTGGAATGAGGTTAGGGACAGGCAGCTGCCACCAGCTTCTTCCCTGATACCTCAGGCAGGGCCTCTTTTTCGGGCCCCATTTGCCTTCTCACAAGCCCAGCCATGAAAATGAATCCTTATTATGGGGTGGTGGTGGTGGTGGGGGGTCATTCCCTTTGGCTTGGCCGTGGCTGCCAGACAGGCATGGGGAGCTTGAGCGGGAGATTGTGGCCGGCTTAGGGAAGAGTCACTTACAGTAACCGGGATTCCCTTTCCATGTGCCACTGAGGTTGTTTCCCCCACTGCAGCCAGAGGAAAGTGGGTTTCTCTGAAGCACAATACCAATATTTTTCTAATTTGTTCAATAAAACCTTCCCCCCAAACTTAATGTTTGGCATGATTTTATCCAGTATTTTCTTTCATCTTGTATGATTTGGGTGTGAATCATGAAGTATCTCCAAGATCAGCTCAGACATGAGATCCCTTACTCAGCAGAGGTTCTTGGGCTTAATTGGTGAAGATGCTGAGGTAATGCTTTTCTGAGATGACCTGGCGGCTCTCTTCTGGCCTTCTCTTAGCCACTAAGCTCTCTAAGTTTCTCTTAGAGTGTTTCTTAGTCACTTTTGCCTTGCCATTAGCTTTTGACTTCTGATAAATTTATTAATGTCGATTCAACAAGCCCTTGCTGGGTATCACACTTAGGATTGGTGTAGGTCGCCATCTACCAGTAGGCTAGGCTCCTTCCGCGGATGGGGCCAGTACCTATTCTCTAGGTGGGCAATGGAACCCTAGTACACGTGGGATTAAAGTCAGATCTTGAGAAACACTTCTTATATGGTTATTACACACCTAGACACTTTACTTTGGTGTTTACCACTCACTAACAATCAGGCTAAATATACCACAGGGTATAGTTACTGTTTCCGTTTTGCTGTCTTGATCCTTATCTTTCCTATGTCTTTGAGAGATTTGTGGGGTTTTTGTAGAATGTCTTCTGTCATAGAGTGTAAAAGACACTTTGTCTTCTGCCAAATGGAATGGAGGGATAGGTGCCACTCTTAGCATGACCTGTCTTTTCGTTGGGATTTTGATGGTCTCTCTCTTTAAGAAGAAAAGGCCAGCTAAGTAACTTGTCTTCCCTCATCCTCCAAGGTGGCCTAGAGTATGGACCTCGCCAAACCGCCAAGACAGCACAAAGCGGGTCCTCTTCTAGGAACCTTGGGAGAACAAAATCTAGGGCTTGTTTCCACGTTGCCCGCAGTGAAATCTGCCCGGAGCTGTCGTCTCTGTGTCTGCAAGCCCAAGATCTGGGGAAAGGTGTTGAAGGGATTTTATTTGAGATGACAGTTTTCTAGCCGCGTGTCCCACTGTGAGATGAGACAGGAGGTGGGAATGGTGGAGAAGCGCTTCCATGTACTTGTTCGGCCTATCTTCTTGGATGTTCACTGTGCTCAGCAGAGCAAGTTCCCTAAGCTCATGTGCTCTGCCTCATAGAAGTCAGAACCTGATACAATGGAAGATAAAAGACACTAGGGGCACATGAGGAAAGACGCCTCTTGGTTTTTGTCATTATCGCTGTTGGTCTTGCTTTTTTGCCCCAACGTTTTCTGATTCCTTATATGGTCCAGGCACTGCTCTAAGTGTTTTCCATACATTAATGCATTTAATCATTGACTAATGAAAGTATGAGACCTAGATGCCCTAGAAAGACTCAGGGGTCAGGGAAGGACAGAGAGAGGCCTAGTCGGAAGCAATCTAGGAGGCGGCCTTGACATCGGTGAGCACAGGCCGAAGAGCTGGTGTGCTCTGCGAGGAGGCTCAATCTGTTACCGATGGGAAGCCAGGGCCTGCTCCCAATTCACACAGCAAGGAAATGCCAGGACCACAATCCCTGACCCAGATCTGTTCAGATATACTAAGTTCAGTCTGCTAAGTCGGCCCTTCTGGAAATGGAGGCTTGTGGTTGTAGGGTGGCAGCGACCAGGATGCCTGGTCCCTGCAGCTACATGCATGTGTACCAGGACAGGCTGGGGTGGTTATAGTTAGAATCTGTCTAGACTTAGCGCTGTCCACTAAGAACAATGCATGAGCCACAAGCAGGAGCTGCCTCTGTAATTTAACATTTCCTAGTAGCCACATCTGAAAGAGTAAAAAAAGAAACAGGTGAAATTTAGCTTAAGAATATATTTTGCTTAACCCAAGTATTTTATTTAACCCAACTGTTTCCAAAATAATGGTATTTCAATGCATAACCAATATAAAATTATTAATCTGATATGTACCTTCTTTTATACCAGTCATTGAAATCTGGTTTAGACCTTATGCCTACAGCAAATCTCAATTCAGGCTAGTGTTCCATGTTCTCTTATGCCATCAGTGGCTGGGGCCACCTAAGGGACAGCACAGGTCTAGAGCATGAACAGATATTTTGGGCCTCTCAGGTACAATGGGTGGTGGAACTTCCTCATCTTTCAAATGAATTAGAACAGACCTTGCTGTGACCGCTACCATAATGCTGCCCGTTACTTATGTCGTCCTGGAGATCTGTGCTAATGGTCAGTGGTCAGTCCAGCCTTCTCCATCGTGGTCACCACCCCCTCCTTGCCTGTGGCTCTCCAGCCTTTGGGGGCGGAGGTGGGAGGTTATCCAGAACTCGAGGGGTGTTGGCTTGACGCCCAGAGCAGATGGGCTGTCTAGCTTGGCCAGGAAGCTTTGACTATTTCAGCCATGTGAGTTCATTCCCAAACCATGCCGACTTCCTAAACCAAACTGCCGCAGAGGTCAGCCGATGGAAAGTGTTAGCCACATTGGGTGATTCTGAGCTCTTGGGTTATCCAAATGAGGATATTCAGACGTCAGAATCATTTGTGCTGTTCTAAAACACAAGCCAACTCTCTCACAAGGGCCAGCTTCTGCAGATGTGATCATCTTCCTAACATATGAGAGGATTCCCACCCTCTAATTCCTTTTTGCTGTTACAGCCACAACCTGCTATCTTACCTGTCACCGCCAGCCCTTCCCAGGGTCACTCTTTGCCTGCTTCTGTGCCACTTTTAACCTGGGTCTTGCTTCTTTGACCTTGTGGAAGCCTGAGCCATTCTTTTTTTCTATGTCCTTTTCACTGTTGCACATTGGTTATACGTGAGTTCCTGTGGAAGTTACTGAATACATGCAGTGACATTTGGACATGATAATAAGTGTAAATGTTCACATAACTTGGTCTCCTTGTATGGAGCTAAGCGGTCATTCCCATGGGTACTTGTAAATATATAGTAAGTTCTAATTAGAGAGTACATGTCAAACTCTAGTGTAAGTAAGAATTTAAAAGATAGAGGTACTGTTGGAAATCTTTCCTCCATCCAGCTCCTTAGTTCAAGCAGTGGGCATATATCCTGCATAATTCAAAAATACCTAGACAGGAAGTTTAGATGGGATCTTTATATAATTATGCATATCTTCCATCATAGACCTTCTGTGTCTTCCTCGGCAACCTCTAGCTCTTACCTGCCCTCAGCGCTTATGTCCGCTGCCCTCTGTCTGGATTCTTGTCCCCATTGCACTCAAGCACTGGGTCTTCCTTGTCCTGCCTTTTCCAGTTCAATTGTCACCTCAGAGAAGTCATGTTATTCTGCATCACTTTCCAGCATATCCCCACTTGACTTTCTTTTGGTCACTTGTAACTTCTGGAAACTTCTCCCCAGTATCCTTTATGGTACTTTGCAACTATATGAAGGGAGTAGTTGGAAAACACTGGAAAGCTGATTTGGATGAGGTTGAATATTAAGCTATTTCTTCATCAAATACACATGGAGTTGGTCAAGCCTTCCATTTTTTCCACCCCTTCCTCTGCCCTCCTGTTTGCCTTCTTCAGATGTTCCTTGTGGCAAGCATGGAGCTAACTTGTGAGACATAGAAGCAGGTGGCAGAGTCCTCAACAGCAAGAAGTTCCAAGAAGGGCAGTGGGTTCCCGGGGGAAGCACCTGCCCTTTCAGGGACCTGTACCCTGGGATGCAGGAGTGTGTTCTAGAGGAGAGGTCAGGGGCTGCTTCCGCAGTCCACTCGGGGACATTTCTTCCCATGCAACAGGGACTCCATCCCCTCTACCCAGGACATCTGACCTTCGGTGGTGCCAGCCACAGCTTCTCTCTAGTCTCAGGACCCTGCACCCTGTAGGCCTCCGAGAGGAACATAATAGGGGTTGCTGTCAGCTATAGTAGTCCCCAAACACTGGAGTTGGCTCTGGGCCTCCTTGCCTTCCTGGCCATGCTCTAGATGCTGAGGAACTGGAGGCAACTGCCCAGTAGGTGGCGCGCGGGCACTGCCAAGTGCTGTTCTGGTCCCGGTCCCAAGCAGATGGCAGATGGCGTCTGCCCGCCAGCACACAGTCTCAGAAGAGAGCCTCCCTAGGGACCCTTCTAAGGTCTGATCAAAATAGATTTCACCTTTCCTTCTTTCTTTCTTTCTTTCTTTCTTTCTTTCTTTCTTTCTTAAGAATTAAGTGATGCTTAGTGTCTGTTCAGAGGAGTGTGTTCTCTGAGAAAAACTAAACATGACCTTTTTCCAACAAGAGTCTCTGCATTTTGTAACACTTAATTTGGCGAAAGAAAGACCAAAAATTGCATGCTTTCTTCTTGCTGAAATTACTGAGAGCAATGTGAACTGCCTAGTCTGAATTTTTTTTTTTTTTTTGAAATTTTGAGATAAGGTCTCACTAAGTTACTAAGCTTCTCAGGCTGGTTTAAAGTTTACCATCTTCCAACCTCAGCCTCCAGAGATGGGATTACAGACGTGAACCACCCCACCAGCTGTGGTCGGGACTCTTGAGTGGGAGTGTTGTAAGTAGAGCCTAAGGATGTGAGCAGGGACTTTAGATTCCTGTTGTGTGGGAGTTAAGCTCAGTTTGGCAACCCACAAAGCTCTAAGGCCTCTTGGTCCCTGTGCTCTGTGTCTACATGTGGGCTTGGACAGTCAGTGAATAGGGACAAAGTGTGGGAGACAATTCCACAGGTATTTTTTGAATACATGCAGTGCCTTCCAGGTGCTGGACACAGTTGCGTATAGGTACCAGAAATGATAGTTCAGCTGCTGCGTGGGATGTTGGGGATGGGCTTTGTGCTGAGCACCCTTGTGCTTGATCTCTTCGAGTTTTTATGGCAACCTTCATGTTAGCACCAACCCAGAGTGGTCACTGTGTGTGAAAATGGCCCTTACACAATCGAATTCTTTTAACTTAAGTAGGTAAATATATAAAGGAAGAAAATGGCCGCTAATACTTCAGCCAAGGGTGGTTCCGTAGACAATAGAAAATTAAATTATGTAATTAAAATTGAATAAGTAAATACATGAAGAAAGACAGAGTGGTCTATGATATTGTAGTTAAAGAGTGTGTCAATCACAAAGTTTGAGTCAAAAGAGAAAAAGACACAGAGAGACGACAGAGAAAGAATTAAAAATATCGATAATGCAGTTTTTAATACTATTTAACTTAATTGAAAGCCATCACCTCGATTCTAAAGCTGCGTTCTTGGGTTCTCTGAGGACATGTCTTTGGGCTGGGGGTTTCTGGTACCCTCTTTCTTTCCCCCACACTCTAACCATTGTGGAGCAGAGGCAGCTCCTCTCTTCACCAGGAGTGGGGTTCGCGTAGACACCCACGTGGAAGGGAGGGGGCTGTAGGTCCCCAGGCGTCCTTCAGGGCTGGCTGCCCCGGATCTGAGGCTAGGCAAGCCTACCTCTCCCTGTAGCCTCCTCACTCTGGACTTCTGCAGCAGCTCCTCCCACTGTCCTGCCCTGCAGAGTGGGAGCAAAGATCCCCCTTGTTTCTAACTGCAGGGTACTGCCCCATTTGTGTAGTTTCCAACACCCTACCTACATTTTTACAGTAGCCTCTTTATTAAACCCTTCCCATTTGGCCAGATGATGATGTCCTGTGCTTCCTGCTGAGGCCTTGACTGATACAAAGGTAAGATCAGATGTGAGGTTTATTTCTCCTCGGTCATTATTCTGCCAAGAAAGAAAGAAGAAAGAAAGAAAGGAAGAAAGCAAAGAAAGTCAAAGAAAATGGAAAAGGGAGAAAGGAAGGAAAGATCCACTAGGTTTTTTATTTGTTTGTCATTAATTCATTTACTTATAAGTCTCCTGTTGTATTGGGAGTAGAGAATTTCCATATACCCTTCCAATAAATTCCTCTTTAGTTCAAGTGATTAAGAATTGGTATCTGTGCTTACAGCCAAAGTAGCTGAACTGATTCAACCATAAAATTCCAAAGTCTGGGAACCACTACCGCCATGGCTGTGACCACTGCTCTCAGGGAGCTTGTCATGTGACACCCACTCCAACCCCGAGCCGTGGGTCCCATCCATCCCAGCAGGCTTCTTGCTCAGGCTTTGAGGGTGGGCTCTCTCTATGTTGCATAATCGTCTTAACCTGTTTGTCCCCTCACTGTTCTGTGAGCACACTGAGGACCATGACCAGAATGTGTTGGTTCTGCTTTGCATAGTCTGGGCCTGGGGAGGTATGTGGCTGGCCAGAGAAGCAGAGAGAGGAGTGAATGGGGAGAAAAGACCTATGTGAGGCAAACTGAGCACACACAAAGCAGTGTATTATCAAGCTCTGTAGGCTAAAGTACTGACAGGGAACAGATGTGAAAAAAGCGCCTGGTGTCTATCTGTGGACGGGATGGCTAGGAAGGGCCGCAGGGAGCAGGTTTGCAGCCTGTGAACCTGAGTTCTCAGTCCGTGGTCCAGCCCAGCACGGCTGGGAGCAACAGAGGGCCTTTGTGACTACTGGATAAGTAATTCGCTCCTTTGGGTGCTGCTGGAACCCTGCCTCCCTTTTTTCCTTCCTGCCCAATCTCCCTCCTTCCCTCCTCTCTTCTTTCCTCATCTGACATATATTTATTGAACATCTGTCATGTGACAGGCGTGCTATTAGATGCCCAGGAACCTGAGAGAGAAAGAATTCCCCCTTTATTTGGTGCCTGCAAACATAGGAAGAGGATACGTTTTTTAAAATTCTTAAATGGATAAGCAGAGAGCAGCATTATACATCTTGGATAAACTCTCTAAGACAAATAAGGATGTGAAAAACCAAGGTAGCGAGAGATACCTGCCTCACGTGAGTGCTCAGGGAGCGCTTTTCCTGGGGATGACATTTTAAGCTGAGCTCTGAGGGAAAAGAAAAAAATCTCTGTGCAAAGTAATATAGACTGGCCGTGGCCAAGGGAACAGTGTGTACAGAGACCTTGAGGCATAGACATGTGTACCATGCCATGTTCTAGACTGTTCATAGCTTAGGACAGACATTGAAAAGAATCATTGACAGATTTTGATCACTGATAATACCCTGCTGCCCTTTTTCCACCTTCCCCACTCCCACACGTGCAGCCCAGCTCATGATGTGGCTAGCACGTGGGTGAAGACTGTAGCCTCTGCAGTCCACTCTTCTCAGGCTTGTGCTGGGCCGTGCGTACCAAGGCATGACCGTCTCTACACCTAAGACCAGTGAGCACTGCCACTTGCCAGGTGTCCTTTGCTGGCTACCAGACTTCCCCAGTGGGCTGAAGCTCCCATTGCCCGTGGTGGTAAGTCACTTGATGGTACATCTGTGTTGGCTGCCTTCCCACAGCAGATTCATCTTCCTGGAAGCTCCTCTTAAAAAAAGAAAAAAAGAAAAAAAAAAAAACAATCCTTGAACTGAAGTCCAAGTCTTAAAGACTGTACACTGATAGTTACTACCAAAAATTAATTAGCTTATGCTAGAGCTCCAAATACAGTTTTGAGTGGCTCACCTGGACTTTGCCATCAACACCATGGCATCAGACACGCCGCCCCTTCTCTTCGAACCTCCTGCATGTGTACATCCATCCCACAGATCTGCTTGGAGGGCTTCAGTTGTATTTAGGACAAGAACAGCTTCATGCTGTTTGTACTGGAGCGTAGACACTGGATGGAGATTCGGTTTAGAGGATTCTCTCCTGCTCTGTTCTTTGGTCTGGGACTTGATGAGGATACAAGTTTCTCATTTTTTACTGGACACACTCTGACCTTTGTTTTACTAGATTAATTTCATATCTAGAATGCCCCATCTTGGATGATGAATTAGCAATAAAAAGCTCATCAAAATGTAATTACAAGCAATGTGTTGAATAATGATCTCTTAAAAATTCCTATAGATTTGTCTGCACCTCCGTCTCTCCGTGGGGGAAATGAGCCTCAGCTGCTGGCCACTAGCCGCGGCTCAGGAATGTGAGCGCTCAGCCGTACCGTGCGGCTGAGACGCGAGTGCTGGCTTCTGTCACTGGCCAGTGTCATCTCGTTGATCAATTGGTTTTCTCCATGTGATGCACATCTTTATATAATTTAAAGGACCGTCTCAGCGGGGGTGGGAGTACACAGGAAGTGGGAGTTCAAGGCAGAATGAACCCTCCTCCATCAGTGACAGCCAGTTGGGGGAGTTATTAATTAAAAATTTTAACTGCCCAGACAATAGCAAGCAGAGCAGTGCACAGAAAGCATGTGAGGAAAATAGAAAAGCTTTCCTAACTGCAAATTCTAGAACATTTGCTTCTCCTTCAGTTAGGAAGCCCAAGGGTCTGCCTCTCAGGGACTGAGCTACTTCGGTGATACAAGGCTTTCCCAAGGAGCCCACTCTGTCTCTTTCCAGGGAGGTGGCCACAGCCAAGAGATAACCTAGCCTTACCTTCCCTCTATTAAGCAGCCCTATAAAACCGTGCAGCTGGATCTGACAGCAGACTATGCAAGCAGTCTGGACGGTGTGAGTGCCCACACTCATTTAAATAACTGAAGAACTCAATCGTTTGAATGCCAATGATTATTCCTCAGAGTTTACATTTTAGAAAGACCTTGCATCCGAATCCCCATGAGAGCATTAAATTGCTATCTAATTAGCAGTCCCAAATTATATATATTTAAAAGATAATGAAGGGTTTGAAGGCTGTTGGAATAACTGGTTATACATTTAAATGAATCGCTAGAAATTTGTTAGTAATGTGTGGAGTTTTCTTTTATTTCTTGCTTCACTCTTTGAAGTTCAGTAGACCCAACCTCGCAGGGTTAAGTCTGGTAGCGGTAAGATAAAGGCAGATGTTTTTAATTATTGCAGCACAAACCCCCAAATAATTATAAGCAGCTGTCATTTTTACATAATCCTAAATGATAAAGACCCAAAGAATGCAAATAAAAGTGTTGGGGCCGTGGGCTCTTTGGCGGCATGCCGTGATCCCCATCATACCACACAACTGACCATTGAGCTGCTGTTGGGGGATGCTCTTCCCGCTATTGTCTCTGCTTAGCTCTCATTAATCATAGGATAAGCAAGTACGCTGCTGAACACACCTCCCAGGGCCATTTCCACATTCTCTGTGGATGTTTGCTGGGCAAAAGGAAACACCAAAATACATTGTCCAGGCAATAAATTGGTTTGGTCAAGCCAAGCAGATCTTTTGTTGAAACTTCTCAGCCTCATTTGCCCCTTTCTTCTTGGCCTGGGGTCTACTTCTATCCATGTCCAAGTGACTTCTCTTTTCCATTAGGTGGCATGATAAGATTATACCTTGTGGCATTGCTTTGGCCTGTAGCTGGCCAGTAGTCATTGGATTGACTACTGTGCGTATATAATCTGTTCAGGGACAAAAACCTCAGTGAGCTGGTCTGCTACCTCTAAACCTGGTGTCTCTAGATTAGGTCTCGGTTTAAGTGCTTTCTGTGCCTATATTTCCCTGGAAGGGTGAGGAGTTCTTGAATAACAGGACAAGGGGACAGTTAGCAGAGCCAAATAGCTTCTCCTTTTTGGATCTAATGACACCAAAGCCAAAGTCCCCTTATCAAGGTGCACTGTTTTCAATGAGTCAAAGAGAAGTCAGACTCTAGAAGATAGCTAGAACATCAGCCAGAAGGAAGGCACATACACACACATGCTCTACACTCACATGCACTTATTTATACAAAATTACATCAAAAGTCCACCCAGGGTGGGTGCCTACCTCAGGGATTAGAGTGCTTGCCTAGGAAGCATGAGGCCCCAGGTTTGATCCCCTAGCATATAAGTTGAGCATGGTGGTGGATACCTGTAATCTTAGTACTCCAAAGAAGGCAGGAGGATTACTGTGGGTTCTAGGCCAGCCTGAACTATACAGTGAGTTCAGGACCAGCTTGAACTACAGAGTGAGACCCTATCTCAAATAAGTGGGAGAAAGAAAAGAATAGGTAAAAGAAAAGAAAGAAGAAGAAATCACCCTCAACTAAAGAATGCTCAAGGCAGATTTAAATTATGGCAGAACTTGGTTCAGGATAACTGTGCCCAAGTATTGCTCAATGAATTAAGCTGAATTTCTTGGGAATGGGAAGTATAAACAGATGAAAGAGGAGAAAAATCAGCTCAAGGTATTTTTTTAAACTATAAAACATCACAAAGTATTGTCTGCTCTTCACGGTGAGGAAATGTAGGGACTTCAGAAATGCATCCTGAATATCAAAGTTAGGTAAAATATTTGGATTCTCTCGGAAGGTTTCCCTTAGAATCTCAGATGCCAGTTACACCCCAGAAAGAGGACTTGGAAGTGATGGGAAGGAGTTGCTGCATTCCCCAGCTCTCAGGACTGCAGCAGTTTGATACGAATATGCCTTGGATTCTCCTAAACAAAGTCTATGCTGAGTCAGGATCAAATACAAATATAAATATTATGTTCCTATAGGTTTAAGAAACAGATTCCTTTGGGAAAGAATCCTGTGAAGCATACCTTTGCTCACTGCTAGGAACCAGGCTGATGGCCATAGGTCACCTTACCATTATCCTTCTCTCATCCACTGGAGATCTCAGTCAGTCATTGACCAGCATTGTTAGATCCAGAACTGCTGGCTCCCTGGCATGTGTTTCTCCATAAAGAATGACCATCTCTGAAGCCAGATGTCCAGGTCAGACCTCAGCTCTGCCACTGTCAGCTGTGTGAGCCTAGACAAAGACCTTAACCTTCCTACCTTCAATTTCCTCTGTTGAAAAATAAGGACAAAAGTAGCGCTGTCTGGAGGAGTTTTGCAAGGGTAGAATGAACAAATTCTCACAAAGTGCTTCCATCAGACTGGGAACACCCTCAGTGTTAGGCACGTGTTAATGAAGTGGACACCTGTACTAATTTGTTCATTTGCTATGTTCATTCCATTGTCTCATATTTATGGGGAACCTGCTCTTGTGCTGGACACTGTCCTAGGCTCTTCCACATCTGATAACAAAGAAGAAACGCCTTTTTGCTCCATGATGTTCAGGATAGTGTGGCAAGTAGGCAAGTGAGCACATAATGTGCAGTTCAGTGTGGAAAGGAGGCCACCAGAGGAGGACAAAGAGCATGTAGGAAAGACCCGAACTGAACCTGGACTGAACCCACCTGGGCAAGCCAGCACAGACCTCCCAGAGGAGCTGATGTCTTGACTGAGTCCAAAGGGATGACAGGCACTGGCTGCTTAACTCTGAGTTGGGATAAAGAGTGGTAGGGCGGATTGGTGGTCAGGGCCATGGCCTGAAGCAAGAACAGAGATGAGATTTTCAGCATCCAGCCCATTCGCTGAAGCTGGTGAGAGGCAGAAGATATGAGAAAGGTCGCAGCAGTGAGCATGGATGAAGTGATAAGGCATACACCGTTCTGGAGTGTTGGCATTGTCCTGTAGAACACAGGGGCTATGAGGACTCGGGGCCAAGTAGGGATGTGGTCTAACTTGGGTTGTAAAAGAATCCCTCTGGATAGACCCAAGAGAATGGTGTGGAAGGGGATAGAACCTTGGGGGTGCTTGCCCTCATCGAGGGGAGAGGTGGCATGGTGGCAAAACCCATGTGACTGAAATCCAAGACACTTGGAGAAGAGGAGCAATCAACAGATGTGTTGGCTTGCTGAGCCCTGGTTGCTGTGCTGGCTTGCTGGCCCTTTTCCTGATTATAATCACCTACTCTAGCTTCTGGCCATATTTCCATGGTCATAGGCAATAGCAGACCAAGAGTCAGCCTCACAAGGGACATTAGGTTTCCCTGAGTCATGAATCATGTAAGAAATCCCTTGGGCTTCTCTGACCACGACACATCCAGAAACAATTTTTAAAAGATGCATCACTGTAAGTAGGGAAAGTTATGCCCACACAAAAAAGGATCAGATCAAATCTTAGGTGGGGTCAGCAGTCTCGCGGACTGCATGGACAGATGATGGGGGAGAACCTGCTCAGCTTGGTGGTCAGGACATAGCTAGCACAGAGAGCAAATGTTGGGCAAGATGGCAGATGCACTTTTGTGCTGGAAACAATGGTATCATCAGGGTGATATGGAACAACACTACCTGAAGTGAGGAGAGCAAGAGACTGCAGCTTGAAGTATCCAGAAAACTTCTACAAGTAGCTACAAAGATGGCCCCTTTCATGGCTTCTTGTCTTTCAAAATTGTCTTTAACAGTTTAGCAGGCAAATCAAAATAAAAATATCATGTCAAGCATCTTCCTAAATAAAATCACACGTAAACATGCATATACACATTTGATAAAGGTGCAGCATGCTTAATGAGGCTGCTGCTATTTATAGGCATCATGAAGACCAGGGATCCCCAACCCCTATGCTGTAGACCACTGACACAGATGGCCCCAGTTGGCTCTAGGGAGGTAGTCCTTTCCCTTTCCTCAGCATCCCTGGTCACCTCACTTGCACATTCACTGCCAGCTTGTTGTCGCTCCTGGCATTTGGTGTAGGAGCCTTGATTTCGAGAGCTCTATGCCCCCAAGCTGTGATAGTGAGAGTAGTGTCCTCTTCCCAAGAGTTGAGTGGGGAAAGCTTTGGGAATGAGGATGACGGAACATGACCACCTCTAACAACAATCCAGTGGGTGGTTTGCTGCAGCCTTGTTCGTAGGCTCACGTGTTTTGTTGCGGTGTTGTTTGACAGACGCTGTTTTCTGAGTCCACTTCAGTGAATAAGGAAACTCATTGTCTTTGCAGTTTCAAAAACTCGAATCAATTTGTTGTGCCTGACTGTACCCCCTATTTAAAATGATCTGACTGTTGCACATACCCTGGGGTCTTCTGATATGGTTAATTCTGCAATGGAATAATGCCAAATAAAGTAATGTAACTATTTTTAATGCTACTTGCCAGATATCGCAGATAAACTTTCAAATTATAGAGGCTTTCTTTTACCCTAGATATGATCTCTTAATGACACAGTGGTATCTGGAAGCTTGTATGAAATTGGCTTTTGAATAAAGCACATACCCATGCTCAGGAACACAGTAGGACTCTATTTGAAAGTTTGCAATTTATTGTGTATTGCCTCTAGCTTTCATCCAGGATACTTTGACTGGAGTTTTTTCTCCAAGTGTTTGATTATAGCAGAATAGTTTTTTTCCAGGTGCCACATGCACCATTGTTTTGGATGGCACGGCTGTGTGTTCTTCAGTTTTTCCTGGCCAGCAGCAGCTTTCCCTCGGCATCACCTTTTGCATGGGTTGGCAGGCCTGTGGTGGCCTCTCTCTTCCCTGCCTCCAGAGCCCCTGACCTCTGTTCCTTTCACTGGCATAAAAGGTTTCTCCTGTCCCAACCACTCAGCAAAATTTTAATTTCTATGACTAGCTTGCTATTACAAAACAGGCTGGCTCTTGAGAATTAAATCCAGCCATGGTGTAGATAAGCCACATTTGACCTACATACAAAATGGTGGTGGCGATAGGCCACCTCCGCCCCACGCACTGTGTGACTCATGGCTACTAGGTTACTTGCAGAACCTTTATTAAGATAAAGGTCATTTGGGTTTTCAAAGCAACCTGTTAATTGTTGTTTTTTTTTTTTTAAATCTAAGCTGTTTTCATTTTACAGTGATCAAAAGGATCTTGTAATCATATCAGGAGATCACGCAGTACTTTTCATCTTTCAGACGCTTAAAAACATTAATTAATAAGAGCATAAGGTACCTTTTAGAATAGGAAGAGGCCAGCTGTCTCAACACGCCCTGTCTTTTCCCCACTCTCCCCTTGCTGACGGACACGCCCTCCCAGCCCTGCCTTCCTGCAGCGTATCTCGCTACGCATCTTCCCATGTAGGATTTCATCTTGAAGACAGACTCATCGGAATTTCTCTGTCGGAATCATGTCTGGGTCGTCCAGGCACGTGTCTTGTCTAGAAAAATCTGTGCTGTTGTGGAATCACATAACCAAAACAGCCAGCACAGTTTGAGTGGAAATCGTAGCTAAGGTGAGATCTTCAGGTCCCGCAGGGCAGCTCTGAGGCCTGGGGAGTTAACAGCCCACATCGCCTGGTGGGCCTAGACCCACATGCGGAACACCCTGGAGGCCTCGGTTGATGTCATCATTGCTGATGTGAAACTGATTCTTGCCATTCTGCCCTCAGGGCCAGTTTCAGTACAGCCCAGATGAGTTGCCTTTTACAGAGAGATTGCTGGATGCTGGGATTTGACTTTCAGCAAGATTCTCTGACTACAGATGGGCTCACTAGGTGCAGTCCTGGCAAGGATTGTCACCCAAGCTGAGGGCCAGGTGAGCAAGGAGACCGCTGCAGGGGAGGCTCAAAACCCTGCAGAGTTGGCTTGACTCACGTCGCGGAGGACCTTCCATCCAGGTCTGCATTCCCCGATCTGTGAGGCGATCCTCGCTCACCTGCAGTTGTGAGAACCAAGCAAGATGGGTATGGTGCTCAGCCAGTGCCAGCAGGAGAAAAGTTCGTTCCTGTGGAGAGGGATAGGGGCTGAGAAGAAGCTGGTCAGTAGCAAGGAAAAACGTACCTTTACTTTTTTCCTAGAGGTAGTCATTTGGAAAGCAGAACAGATCGGTTGCTACATTGTATAAATTCTTTATTGGAGAGCAGTGAACTTTGAAAACTGAAAGCACGGACTGCTTTGAAGGACTTTTATTCCTTGGGAGAGATAGCAGAGTGTTGACTGGTGATCCCTGTATTGTAGTAGTGAGGGCAGGCTCCTTTTCAAGGATAATCAGAAAACTATTTAGGTAAAAACAAGCACGCAAGCCGTTTAGTGACACTTGTATCCACCCCTGGTGGCCCCAGGAGAGCAGGGGCTGACAAAGAACTTCAGACTCCCTTCCCTGTGCCACCTCCTCTGGGCCTGTTGCAGATTTATTGACAACTGGCAAGATGGAATCCAACTGTTGCCCTCTAGATGAAGGAGTCCCATTCTGCCTGCCTGGCGTTCACCCTGGCCTTGAGAATAATAGGTGAAACGAGGCAAGTTGAAGGGCCACTTTAAACCCAACATTCTGGGAAGCTGAAGCAGGAGGATCCCAGTTGCGAGCCCAGCCTGCTCAGCTTAGTGAGACCTTATTTAAAAAAAAAAAAAAAAAAAAAAGGCTTGGTCTCTATCTCAGCACAAAGGTTGTGGATATTCAATCTCTAGTACCACACACACACTCTGAAGGGAACCATCAAGCAGAGATACTCTCAAGAACTATTGACTGGTTGTAATCAGGAACTCCAGGTTGAGAGCTTATCTTTCCCAGGTAGCTTCTTTGCACCTCTCCAAGGCTTTTTTTTTTTTTCTATCTGGTGAAGGATTTGAGAATTATTAGGTGTCCAGCAGAATTTGGGTGTGGGTGAGTGAATAGAGGATGAATGGATGAGAGAGTGAAAGAATAATGTGGTTGGTGGCTATTAGGCTCTAGGTCCTTTTCCTCCGTCAGGAGAGAAAAGTGCTATGTCCCCTCTAAAGTGATCTCCTTGGCGCCTAAGAAAAAGAGAAGACCAGGGCCTCAGAGCAGATGAGGAAGGCTCTCGTCATCAAAGCTCATACCTAACCGTGAAGGAAAACACCTGCGTGGTCTGTTACTGGCTCTGGCATCATCCTGGACAACGTCTCTTCCCCTCCACTTTAGGCCTCCAGCCCATCTCTGTCCTCTCTGTTTGGAGCACGGAATACTGCCTTCACCTTGTCAGTTAGCACACACAGGCTACATGGCTGGGCACAGAGGATTCTCTTGTCCTTTCCCAAAGAAATAGATGGCGCAAATGGGGTTGTTTTCTTGAAATGAACATGACAGTCACCTTGGCCCATCTCACTGTGCTTCCATAGTCAGTGTGGGGGCCACACAAAAGTGCTCATATCCAGACCCAGACCATTAAGCCTTGCCAAGAATGTTCTGGCTCTTCAGGCCAGCCCCGGAAGATGCCGGCTGGCTCCTCTGATGGGTGCCTTCTTGCCTTATCCTTCTGGGCCTCGGGTTTGTTTGTGTGTTCACCACATCTGGCCTTTATTTGAAACTTCACCTCAAAGTATTTCATAGCACAGAATATATTTCCTTATTAAATTCTCCTCTACATATTTTTTTCATAAAACAGGCACCAGAAACTACAAACCTACCTGTGGCTCTCAAAGTCTGTTTATAAACCTTTGGAAACCATTTGCAATTCGTTAATCACATTTTCAAAGGAAGTTACAGATTATAGATACACTAACAATTGCCATATACAGTTGCCTCTACCCAATAACCAGCTCCTTACATAGAAGAGGGAATTGTTGAGCTGGGGGACCTGAGATTTGTCCCATACCGGAGCTGCATGGGAGAGAGAATATCAGGCCTAGGAGTTGAATATTCAACATCTTAGTTTTTCCCTTTCTGTCAGTTGGGGTTTTTTTCCTGGTGGAGGGGGAGGTTGGTCAGAGAAGGACAGTACTGCTCAAACACAGTCATGTATCTTATGAACAGTGGGGCATTTTGTAAATCACATGTTCCAGAATAGCCACTGGAGATTCAGAGTTGATGAATATTTCATATAGAGGGTAATTCAAAATTTGTCCATTTAAAATTAAAAATAAAACATTCAATATATACAGGTTGAAATTTGACTGTCTAATGCTTACCACCCAGTCCAGCTTTAAAATAATTTCCAGAAAAGGAAAGGGAGATTATGTCAGGAGGATATATGGATAACACAAAACATAGCTACAGAGATTTGAGGCACAGCTTGATTTCTTGTGTGTATGCTATGCTTCCAGGAGTTTCTTCATGCCTTTTCTTTTTTTTCTATACTGGATTGGCTCTCAGGAACACTCTCTGCAAGTAGAGGCAGAGATGGCCATGACAAAGTCTGAGCTCATTCCTGCTTTACCTTAGCAATGCCAGGGAGGGAGAGCCCTTGGTACAGGAGAATACCCCAGCTTGGAGCTTTTGAGTCTCATTCGGATCAGCCTGGGCTTTGTGTCCACCTCTGGATGAATCCTTGTATCCTGAAGTGATGTGAGCCTCTCCCACACCCTAGGGCCATAGAGCGATCCTACCATCACTAGGACCACATTTATTAAGAGTGGAGCCCAAGGGATTCCATACAAGAAAACCAAAATGCTCACCCAGGGAAGGGGGAGGGATGAGTCGTGGCAATCTGTACAATAGGTATCCTTCCAATGGAGTGCTACTCTCTAGCCTTCTAATACACTTTCATAATAGGAAAAAGATAAAGGTGTACTTGAGGTCCATATCCTATACTCAGCGCATAGCCCTTGTTGGCCTAGCTCACCTCTTCAGCATCCACTAACCTTTCCTCTTCTCACCTCAAGTTCATCATTCTGCTACAGTATGTTCATACTTAAAAGAAGCGCACCTGTTCATTAAGACCTGGATGGAAAGTGCTAGACATGTGTTAGGAGTTTGTTCTGTCTCTGGTGTCTGGGAATGCAATGCCAGTCTACGTACAGTATTTCTCATTTATCTTCCAACCTGCCTTCGCTGTGTGCTGCAAGGGTTCCGTTGTTTTTCACCTTTGCAATGGAGTAAGAAAGGTTGGAGCAACTCAGTACCTTGCTTAGGGCCACACGTCTAGTGTAACGTGGGCAACGTGATGTAACAGAGCCACAGTGATCTTTTCATTTAAAAAAAAGGGTGGGGGAGTAGACACTTTCTATGAGGATGAAGGCCCATTTGGCACTCTGGACCAAATTTAATTTATTCAACAGTGGCTGAAATAACACGAAGCTTGGGAAATGTTGGCAGTTGGCCGGTGGTAGGTGAAGGGTCCTCTTCCATACTGGATATATAACTTTATTTAACTTGTTACTTACCTCTTTCGAGCTCATCTTCCCATACACATGATGGGCAATAACAGAAGCAGAATTAAGGGTAATAAACTGCAAGTAACTCCTTGGGAAAGAAGAGGGTACCATTTAATTGACCTTATGTCCTCAGTGCCTTGTACTTTGTGGGTATCCAATAAAGGTGTATTGAATAAATGAATAAAGGAGCCCTTTGAAATAACCAAAGGAAGAACCAAATAAATGAGCAGTTCGTACCGCCAGTAGGCTGCCCAATAAGTGATGAAAGTTCTGCCTTTGGTGATGTTACATATTGGACCCAGGGTTATACATGCTGGGCAAGGTTTGTACCACAGAGCTACACGTCTTGCAGAAATTTTTCTGCGTTTGAAGTTCAAGATCTGCATGTATTTCCAAGGTGCCTGAGAGCTCTCAGGAAAGTTCGTTAATTACTAAAATGGGACATGGAGCTACTTGACACATGTAGCAGAGATCTAGAACTTATGGTTCCTACTTATGGGCCTCCTGTATTGCTCCTGCCTTTGGCAACCCCTCTCACCGACCTCTTTCCTATTCCTCCTGCTCAGAGCTATCCTGACTCTTGTGAGGGCCAGGGCATCTATGCACACAAAAATGTTCCATAATAGGATCTATCTGCTAATCTGCTATTATTTACAGTGGCTTCTGACGGAACCGTTTGCCTTCCTCTTCATCTGGAGGGAGTCTGATGTCAAAAGAGTGGCTATGAACACCTGTTAATTGGAAGGAAGGAGGTGGAAGCATGGTTGATAGGGTGCTTAGAGCCCGCCCCTTAAAGGCAGGCAGGGAGAGGGTCTCTGCAGAGATGGGCTGCAGAGCTCCTGAAGTCCGTAGTGAGAGAAAGAGCACAGGGGAAATGCTTGTTAGGTGTCATAGTGATACAAGCTCTCCTTTTCTGGCCATTGTCCTCTAGATGTCCTTTAGATTCTACTGGGAGCTAGTTTGGACTCTTGTGTCCACAGTCTGGTAGTGGTTCTCCCTTTGTGCCAGGGTGCCTTTGGCACTTGTATTCAGAGTAGCCCGTGGACTGAAGGACAACCTGTAGTTTTGGCATCTGAAACCACCTAGAGTAGCCCGTATTGTGCTTAGTGCCACCATGTAATCAAAAGATGACTGATTTAGATACAAGAGCAAAAAAGAAAAAAATATACACACATATGTATGTATTAATATAGAGAGATACAATAAATTCTGTCTTATAAACTTGGAAGAGGGTTGCTTATTCTCAGCCTGCAGCAGAGGGCAGACTTTCCTACCTTATAAACACTCAACAACTAACATTAAAGGTCTTGACATGCAGGAACATTCAGGCACAAGAATGTCCGGTCAATAAAATGGTAGGCCCAGGTGAGTAATTTAGAAGGAAAAACTCAAGTCACTTCTCCATTATTACTGTGTTTGTCAACTTTTCCAAAGAAATGCCCTAATGGCCGTTAAATCTGGCAGTGATTCCCAGGACCCAGTCCCACTCCGAGTGAAGTAGCCATGATTAACTCAGAACTGCAAAGCCCAGTGTGACAGCGAGTAATAGTTTCTGTATGTCTGCAAAATGCTACTAGGATGCTGAGTACAACTTTATCAGTGGAGACTGAGGCTTCCATTCCCTGGTCATGGAGTATGTGAAATGTTCAGGAGTGTAAAATAGAAGAGATAGGATTAAATGTTGGCAAATGTGTGCAGGAAGCCTTTATCTGTACCACCAAGAGTGGCTTATGAGCTTTGGAATAAAGAAGAAAAGAATCGCCCACCCAACTCATGTAATATCCAAAGAAGGGAAGAAATTTTTTTTGCATCTCTTGTCTTTGGAAAACCAAGGAGTCTAGTAAGTAGATCTATGTCAAGGAAAGACTTGTTTTTTATTTTCCCCAGCTTTGAACAAATGTCTACAGCACCTGACCTTGATATGAAGGTCATTAAAATTCCTAGAACTGTCACCTTGAATGACTTTTCACTGATACTTGTTTACTCATAGTCCACAGGTCCCATGAGGTTAAAGGTTGCCCTGGCTGATGATTTCATAAACTCTTTCTGTTTTTCTTCATTTCAACATTAGTATGAAGAAGGAAAAAAGCGAAGGAAACCAAACTACAGTAGCGTTGACCTCTCTGAAGTGGAGTGGGAAGACCGAGATGATGTGGTAAGTGGGTTGTGTTTAAGCCTCACAGGAAGGGAGCTCTGCTGACTTTAGGCTCTCACAGGAGATGGTCAGTAAATTCACAAGAGGGGCACCAGAGGGATGTGCAGAGAGTGGATCCTTTTACCCTCTTTGGAGTATCAGAACTTCCCTCGTGGTCCCCAAACTTGTTGCTGAGAGGCCAGGTCTAGTAAGACCACCCTCTGGTAGACTGTGGTCCCCTCTGCAGCTGGTTAATCTAGTCTCCTTCCCAGTGCAGAGGAGACCTGCTGTCTTTAGTGGAGCCTGGCTGGACACAGCCTCTGGGCTCCTGCGGTTTACCTGTGAGGACCTCACTGTCATTGTTTTTAAGAAGAATAGTTGTAGACTTTACATATTCCATTTCTCCTTGTGTGGTTGGCTGCCTATCTCCTGTGCCTCCTCGTCTTACCATTGCTCCCTCCAGTTACTTTGCAATGTGCATCACATGACTTCCTCATGTGCGTTCCGCTTTAGGGCTGTACCAAACATTTTTCTAATGCCCATAACTTAACACCCATAAAGTTGTCTTGTTACTACTTCAATAAATCAGATTTGATAGACACAGCTGCCTTTGTGTGAATCAAAGCCAACCATCCTTAATTAAATTGTAACATCCTAGGTTGTCCTGGCTGGAGCCTCTTTCTTCACTGTTTTGTATGGTGCCCCTGTGCCAAGGCCTCTTTTCTCTGTCCCACCCTCCAAGATTTGTCTGAGATCTTTCTGTGTTATCATTTTTCCCCCAGCGCTGAGGATCAGACCCCAGGCCTTATGCATAATGTAATAATCTGGTGTTCTACTACTGAGCCGTCTCCCCAGCATCTAGGATTCTTTCCTAGGTTTCAAACTTGAGTTAGCATTGTTCCCAGCTCTCACGCTATAGTGTTTTCCATAGCAATTCTGAGAACCATTGGAAACTTCAGGCTGGATTCCAGTGCCTTCTGGCGTTAAAGCCCGAGTCCCAGCTTCCTTGCTGTGACTTTCCTGCTTTACACGTCTTCTGCCCACACATCGTCTCAGCTAGCTACATCTCTGATTTTCTTCCTCACTTGTAAAATGCAAGAGCCAGCATATCTGTTTTAGAAATCATTCTGTTTTCTTCTTAATCTGTAGTAAGTCTAGTGAAACCCAATTCAGACAAAATAGCTTTGCCATTTGATAAAAGTCACTTCCCCATCTCTGGTCTTGTCCCCACGTGCCAGCAGTCTGATGTCATGTCAGTTGAGTGATGTGGGAGAGCTCAGTGTCTTCTCATTTCTTAGCCTTTATCACCAGGCCCCTGTCAGACTCTGCAGATGGCCCTGCACCTGCTCTGTGCACCTCCCCTTATGGTCTGACTGCTAGGGTGAGGATCTCTGCTGGTGCCTCATTTCTCCAGTGAACCTCTAGGTCCTTCACACCTCAGAAGTGTTCTTGTTTAATTGGTCTTGACTTGATAATATGAGATTATATCGATGATCCCTATCCTCAAATTGTTGTGAGAACTATATTAATATATTGAAAGACATAGTAGTGCTAATACTGTTGTATGGACATGTAAGTGTGCACTCTGTGGGTAGTAACCATTGTTAGTAGTGTTCTCCTCGCCGTAATAACTTCTCGTGATCTTCTCGTGAGCGAATGTCCTTGTCCCATGGAGCTGCAGTGGCTCAGTGCCTCTTGAGTGTCTGGACGTTGCCTTTCATTAGGTCTTGTCTTTTCCACCTTCATTTACCCATTGCTTTCTTTTTGGCTCATTTTGACCTCACTGGATCTTCGTGCTTACTTTCCTCGAGGGTTTAAATCTGATTATCAACATGCTTCTCCATCCCTCCACCTCTTCCATTTTAGTCAATGTGAAATGCCAGGCTGGTGGCATTCACTCTTGATTCCTAATCCTGCTCCTGGGGAACTGGTCCACACTGCCTGCACTAACCCCAAGCCTGGATGCACACTTGTCCTGCACATGCTTCTTAAAAACATCTATTACTCATCTTGCTCTAGTTGTCTCCTGTGACCCGGCATGTTTTTAGTGAGCAAATATTTCTTTTTACTAATTATGCTTTGGAAATGCTTTTTACCTCCTCAGACATTTTCCTTGTGCTCAAGGGCCACAGGCATCGGTTCCTGGCTTCACACGCGTGTCCTTCACCCACATCTGACTCACATGTTTGGGTCCTGGCTGCCCACCCTCAGAGTTTACACACTGCAAGCCAACCCAGTGCCCTTTTTCTACATAAGTTTGTCTCTGGCTATCTTCCTGGCTTCCGTTTCTTGTTATATTGAGAGTTTATACTTTTAAAATATGAATTCTTCTACTATCGATGTATTTGACTTAGGAAAATCCAAGCCACAATTTCTCTCCTTGAGATTTGGAGGATCCTGGAATCTATACAGAGAATATCTGTGAAGTATTCACAGAGCCCTACATGTCCATATGTCGGTCAAGGTATGACAAAGACACTTAGCAAACAGAAGAAGCAGCATCAACCGGGTCTGCCTGGCTGCAGAGAGCTTGGAAGCGGAATCTTACTTCTCTCTGACAGCTCAGCTCTTGTTGAATTTAATCACCACACTTATAGTGTAAACTGTGCATATTTCCAAAACATGACGTAAGATCACATGTACTGTTAAATATGTGCAAGACAGACTAGCTAAAATTAAACTAATGAGAAAAGAAAAATTGTCCACGTAGAGGAATATGAACGAGATTTGTGTCCCGACCTGTAGGATGAGTTAGGTAGGAGCCACATCAAACAGTGCAATGCGTACATGAGCAGGACAGATCTTTGGGGGACCCATGAGTCACAGATTCACCTGGAAACATGTCTGGTCCTGTCTGAATCACTAGTAAGGACCACCTCTGGGAAGAAGCAACTATCTTTAAGTGGTATTTATCTTCTGGTTGTAAATTCCCAGAAATGGCTGAAGGAATTAAGGTCGAGTTTCATTTTGTTCCTGTTTCACTTTAGTCATTACCAAATTTTCCACAGCAAACATGACTATTTCTATAAATAAGGAAAACTCATATCAAGAGCAGCAACTACCATATAAGGGGCTCTTCCTGCATGCCAGCACTGTCCTGAGGGACACATACGAATGAACTCGTTGATTTCTCACAGCCAGGAAGTCAAGTGGGTATTATTGCCATAGCCAGTGTACAGGTGAGGAAGCTGAGAGAATTTGGTGGAATGGAACCAAGGGCACTTTGTGTGGATCTCAGCTCTGGAGCTGTGGCCCCCAAAGCTGTTCTCTTGTCACCTCAGTGCGTTGTGGAAAGAGCCCCTGAGTCCAAGCCATGAAAGATTCAGTTTTAGTGCCTAGTGGCAGACGGGGTACTCTCCCCCGGAAGCACGGAGAATTGGAGGCTGCTAGACAATGATTATTCACGTGGGGTCCTGGATACTCCTCCCACCGTCTCTTCCTGGAACCCAGCTGAAATCCTGGCGGTTGCATGCTAAGCCCTTTTTCTGCTCCACACCCCACCCCCCCCCCCCCCCCCCCCCCCCCCCCCCCCCCCCCGCCCCCGTCAACACTTCCTTTATCATGATGACTCTCACAGAAAGTTTCCCCAGAGTCCTTTCTTCCTGAGGCCTTGGAACCCGTCCCCTGGGCGTAGTTTTGAGAATTTCTGCCACATATTTTGTTCCTCTTTACATCTCCTTCAGGTGTCTCTGCTGTTTGTTCTTGAGCCCTGACCCCTAAATGGAGTCCACTCTGAGTCCAGGCTGGTGTATGGGGGTGGGGAGAGATTCTATATTAAGGTGTTTCATGCCTATGTATACTTTCATATGCTGGTTGAGTGCTGGCTGGGAAGTGACAGAGCTGTTTATCCACTGGATCTCCTTTTTAATATGTCAACGTGTCGAGGTGGCGTTGTCACTAGGGGCCTGCCTGGGCACTGGAATAGGTAACGCTCCTTTTCCTATGTGGACAAGGGGCCACCATTAGGAGAAGGCATACTATCCCATGATCACACACATCTAAAGAGGCAATAGGATCTTTGTGGGGAAGGCTTCCCTAAGGAGAAACAGCTCCTTTACTATGGGTTCTGGCAAAGTAGGCAGGTAGTTCCTGCACACCAGGTGGCTGACCGTTGCAACCAGATTACTCTCTCAGTGCAAGAAGGTTTTACCTTCTTTGTTACTGAGCATGCTGTGGTGGGAGTCGCATTATCGCACTCACTGATGATTGGCATCTGATGGGGTAAAATGAAGGCTCCAGTGTCACCAGTGGCCAAAATTGCCCTCCTTTAACTATATATTAAGTTGAACACCTAGGCATGTGAGTTTTAATGCCTCCTGAATTTGCTCACATATGGGCACACCAAAAGTTGTGTGAAAAATTTCCTCTGCCACACCATTTTCATTTTTGTAGATTTTTCCTATGCTAAATCCTGACGGTGGCAATTTCAAAACATACTGAGACAACTCTGAGCTATGCAGTGGATCTCACCCCTCTTGCCCTCAGTGGGGGATGGTGCTGTTACCCTCCATCACTCCTTGCCTTGTAGGTGCCTGGAACACAGGAGTACCACCAATTTACCATGTGATTCTATGCAGGCTGCTAGCCTTCTTGAGCCCCAGCTTCTCTAGAAAAGTGACATTTCTAGACTACTATATTTGTACAAGCAGTCTATTGAAAAATTCACCAATCCCCCTTTCCTTCTCTTGCAATGAGGATAGAGAGGCACCTTCCAAACACCCCCAGGTTATGCTACTTGGAGCGTACAGAAGAGCCTGTTGGAAAATTAAAACCCCAGACTAGGACATGATCACCTTTTAAAATTTTTTTCTTGCCTAAAACAAATCTAAAATAACAAAACATAGTTTTAACATTAATCTAAAATAATTTTATCCAAATACTTTCTTGATTTGGGAAACTGATTAAGAGCTGGGTCTCACAAGACTTAGTGGCCATGTTACCTTGGGCAGGTTTGTTACACCTGTGCCAGTTTCTCCACTTGCCAAATGCAGATAGTGATTGCAAAAAATTTTAAGGATTTTAAAACTGGTACCCAACACATAGCGAGAGCTCAATAAACAGCCACTGCTGATAATGTGTGCTTCAGGAGACCCTGGTAGACATGGTTCTTAGCAGCATCTGACGGGATCCCTGGGGTCTGGGACTCTTCACCCAGGAAAAATCTTGATAGAATGAAGGGTAGATGAGGAAAGAAAGGTCAGAGGAAAGCTGGTGAATGTCTGTGGAAGAACCAGTACCTTGAGCCCTTGCCTGTTCTCTCACTGTTTAGAGCTGTGCCAACTCGCGGGTGGTGAACAGCGGCCATTTTGAACCCAAAGAGCTAAGGGAGAGGTCACAAAATCCAGCAAAGTAAAGCAGTGGGAGACTGAAATAGGGGAGACGGGTCGTGATCAGCACAAGCTGTTTCTCTTGCGTGGTTCACGGTCAGTTTGAAAAGCGCTGGTCAAGAGCTTGGGCATCTGTGCCAAGCAAACTGAAGCTTTACTCCTGGTCCCTAAAGCTTCTGGAAGGTGTCTGCCCCAAAGCAAGAGGGAGGAGGGTCCCAGGCAGGAGTAAGAGGACAGGACGCTGGTGGGGGCTGATGATGAAGATGGTGGAGGGTAAACAGGTGCTGGTGCTCAGCAGGCACCCAGTGCTCCCCTGGACTTTGGCCCACCGAACCCTCGTTACAGCTGTATTAGGGGGGTGCTTTACGAGATGAGTGCTGTCATTAGTTGGATATGACAGAAGGGGAAACTGAGGCAGAGGGAAGGCAAATGATTTGCCCAAGTTATGGCTCTTTAATGTATTTCTAACTTTGAGTAGTTGTGATTAAGTTCCTGCCTCACAACTAGGTGTTCAATACGTTTAACCTACTTTTATTATCTTTTTTTTAAAGGGCAAGCCTTGACTATTGAAGCTTTTGTGTCCAGAAGCACCAGTGTGACCCTGACTTTGGTCCCTCCGGGGACTAGGCTGATTGCTGTGTGCTACTGAGAACAGGGGCAGGGTGGCTTGGTGGCCTGGAGTGGCTTACCCAGTCTCTAACTTGGCTGGGGAATGTGAGAGGGGAAGGTCCCAAATGGCTTTCGGCAGGCACCAGAAAGAGGAAAAATGAAAACCGCGTTAAAGATAAATCGAGCCATTCTTAAAAGTTAGAAAGTAGACTTAATTAGGACCAGCTCTCCCCATCCGAAACCACAAAAGTTAAAATGGGAAAATATTTCCAGAAATGCCCGTTATGTGTTGTTAAAAAATATCTAGAGTAAAATATATGTTTTATTTTATACATGCCTCCAGCTAAAAATTATGCTTTTACTCTCTGTCTTAGAAGATGGGAATGCAAACCCAAATCTAGACATCCCTGAATCAGATTTAGGCTGCTTGCAAGCACTGCAGTTTTCTATCAGGCAAATCTGACTCGAACTCCTCAATGGAGAAAAGAGGAGATGGGAACAAACCAGGGCAGGAGCTGGGGAAAAGCCTGTTCTAACAGGCTGTGGCATGACCGCATTTGCTCCTGTCCCATTAAATGACCTTCCTTGTCGTGTCCCTTTGATACCCATGACGACACGTCTTTCATCAGTGCGTCTGCTGTCCTCCTCTGAACTCCTGGAGGGGCCACACATAATTAGATAAGGTCAGCCAGGCGTGGAGCAGGAGAGCCAGCCTCACTGTTCCTAGATGGAACCTCCAAAAATCAGAGACAGGGTCGCCCCTGTTCACTGCCTTGTCAGCACGGCCGTTAATTGGTCGGTGTTTCTCCATGAACGTTTGAAGATGATTCATGCTGTAAAAGGCGAGTCCTCTGTCTTCCCAATGGTTGGACCCACCCCAAACCTACTGTGTAAGAAATGTCTTTAACTTGATTATCTTTTGAAAAATGACTTCTTCTTGACAAATCAGTATCCATTTTTGAAAACAGAATTCTCCCCAGAGACACTGTTGAGTATTTTCGTAGCTTTCTGGGATTTCTTTCTCTGTCTCTTGAGACTTAACAATATACTATGGGCTCTTTGGCTGTTGCTGTCCTGAGGTGACATGAACACCCCAAAATGAAGTTAAAAGTCATTGATTTGTTATTGTTAATCTGTCTCCCTTTTTGTAAGAGCAATTGGGTGTTTTATCTCCTTTTTTGTTTCTGTTTTTTTCTCTGTTACTGGGGCTCAAGCCCAGGGCCTTCACACTGAGCTACATCCACAGCCCAACTTTGATTTTGATTTTGAGACAGGGTCTCTCCAGGTTACTAAATTATTCAATTTAGGGTCAAGATTGCCATCCTCCTGGTTCAGCTTCCCAGAATGCTGAGATTACACAGGCCTGTGCCCCTGGTACTATCTGTTTACTCTTTGGAAGCTCTGCTGCAGAGTCCTGTGTGCTAACAGGCAGCCTCTACCCGCAGAAACAGCCAGAATTCGCTGGGAGCAGCGTCTCTGCTTTGTACCAGCGCCCTACCTGCTCCTACCCAGGGATGCAGGGTGTCCAGACAACATGGTAACCAGGGAAGAACTAACGCACAGTTTTCTTTTTCTTCTTTCAGTTAAGAAATGCCATGGTAAATCGAAAAACCGGGAAGTTTTCCATGGAGGTGAAGAAGACGGTCGACAAAGGGGTACATTTTTTTCCTCAAACATTCTTGCCGCTTAATTTAAAACAAACCACTATGAAAAATTAGCTATGAAGGCTCTATCTGGAATAAATGTCTTTCACTGAGATCGTTTTTCTCTTGTCTTTACTTATCTCAAACAAGATTCATGTAGTAGTTAACCTGATCGCAGTGTGTCCATTTATTTTTATTGATTTCTGAAAATGTCACCTAGCAGACTAACCCTGTTTTCTTTTCTCTACGACTTTTTCTCAATCTAGAAACGGGTTTTGGTGATGACAAATGACTACTATTATACAGACATCAAGGGTACTCCTTTCAGGTAGAGCTGACCATAATACGTGGACATTCCATCTGACCCATGAGTGTGTTTGTACAAAGCTGCTGATGCTCTCAGCGCCCACCATCTGAAGATAACACACACCCTGCCGAAGGGCTGGAAAGAGTGAGGAAGGGGCTTTTCCCAGGCTACTTTGGTCGTTGCTTTCCAGAAGGGGGAAGATGGTTCAGGCTCACCTAGGAGGACTCACTCCATATGTCATGGCTTCGCACCTCATTAACAAGCAACAAAGCCTTGGTCGTTCTCACTAAGGGCCTGACCCAGTTCAGAGGGTAACCAGGGTCCTTAACTGTCTAACTTGCTGGCTCCTAAGTTCCATTTCACCTTTTATTTCATGACCAACAAACCAATCCTTCAAACATGGCGGTAGCATTCCACCCTTCCATGTTTGACCTCTCTGAGCTGTCCTTCTGTGCTTGTGTACCTTTGAATCCTGTTGTTTCTCTTTGTAACCGTCCCTAAAAGTGGGTCTGCCTCATTGCCTGCTTTTTAGATGTGACATGGTATTCTAAAGATTCCTGTTGTTGTTAATTTAGTGTTTAATGTTTTGTGGAGGAAAAAAGTATTTCTGTAGGACTATTTCATGTTCCTGAACTGGTGCCTCCCAGAGTTCCAGAAAGAAAGAGTTTACTGAATATAGATAGATCAATGTGAAAATAGATGGTAGCATTGTTTTCACCTACTGTCAAGGATCATAGGCAGAGCACAGGCAGTGAAAAAACATGAGAGCCACAGTCTCTCATTTTAAGCAAAAATAGAAAGGAGGTTAAATTAAACCAGTGAAGATGTGAAGAGCCCATTAGAGCAGGGAGAGGCCTTGGTGTGGAATTCTTCAAATAATAATGTGACTGACTGCACATAAGTGGAAGGGGCATTTTATTTTTTCTCTTGAAAATGGTTCAGTTTTTCTTAATCCCAAACTCTAGGGTCTGGAAAGACCTGTCTCTGGCCACATGCACAGCAGAGGTGTGTGAGCTGGGAGTGAGGAGCCGGGCGTGTGGGCCTTGGCTGGGCCTCCAAAAGAAGGGATGTTGGACAGGCAAGCTGTTTGCCACAAGCCTTGAGGATGCAAGAGCAGCCAGTTGTGGCTGGTATTTCCAGTGAGAAATTACTTTGAAGCAGCTGCTTAAATCTGGGAGAAACCAACACCCAGTGTAATCAGTGAGGTTTTGAAAGTAAACTGTTGGAAAATTTGTTTACAGAACATGAAATAGAAATGTGAAAATGGAAAATAAAATGAAAAAAAAAATGTTAGCCCACAAATCTACTCCAGTCGATGCCAAGGACTTCAAGGTTTGTTCTGTCTCTCTGCACAGTTTAGGTGTGGCGCTCTCCAGAGGCCATGGAAAATACTTCTTCCGAGGGAACGTGACCATTGATGAAGGTAAGGTGCAGCTTTGCCTCATCTAATGGGCTAGGAGGAGGTCTCGAGCCAGCTCTGAGTTCTCTGAAAACTAGCTCACTGTCCAGCCCTCTGAATAGTTAACTCAAGTAATTGCTCCCTTGATGTCACCTTTCTTGACCATTTTTCCTTCTTTCAGAGCAGTGGAAACCTTAACGAGTGGTGGCCTGTGATTCAATTGATATATATTCAATCCTAATCCACAAAGTTGTTGAATCAACTCCTAAGAATCATTCACCAGCTATATTTCTTTCATACATAAAAGTCAGCACCAAAAGAAATATAAGATAATCTAAAAACTCAAGCTAGGGGTGGGAGGTGGGAACAGGGATTGAAATTAGAAGATCTGGAAGCCTTAGAACTCTGCACAGTTGAGCTCCACACTTCACTTGTGTTTCGTGACCTCTCTGGCCCAAAGGTGAATGTGACCATTGCTTCACAGAGGGCAGAAAGAGCAAGTAATCCCTGTGGGCTCAGATCCCCGTGTCTTCATGAAGCATAAACACACAGCTACTTTCTGTGCACGAAGCTGCAGCAATGACAGCTCTGCCAAATACCCACTACCAACAGCCACATGCTGTCCGTCTCACCACACAGCAACTCATTATTTCAGAGTTGTATTTTTCATCATCACAAGCACATAGAGAAGGGCTCCCATGGCTTTGAATGCCTCTGCTCTCCCCAACCTGGACACTAAGTTTTGAATCTTCAAACATAAGAAGTTGGGGTCTGTGCCTCAATGTTCTTGGTGTCCCCAGGGAGGACAGCCAATAACAGCAAGGTCAGTTCCAAGCCAAAAGTTAGGCTGGAGAACTTGCAAAAGCTGGGCCACCTATGGCCCCCTCGTGATGGAGCAAGGAATGAAGGATGAAAGAGCTAGTCCTCCTGGCGCCAGTTCTGCAGGCGGCCTTCTGTCTTACTGTATTGTTCAAAGGTGTTTTGGTTACTTACTGTTGCTGTGACAAAATACCTGACATCCACAATTAAGGGAGGAAAGGTTTTTTTAGCTCACAGCTTCAGAACATTCCACATATTGTACTTATGGGCAATTAGCAATAGTGAAAGCGTGGCAGAGACTGAAGAGCTGCTTGCCCCATTGTAGACAGAAAGTAAGTGAGTCTGAAGACTCAGGGAAGGCAAGGGCTTTCTAGGAAGAAGCTGTCATGTTTCTTCTTCCTTCATTTAGTAACTTCAGGATGCTAGCTGCCCACCCCCACCAGAGTGGGTGCCTCTCCCTCATTTCCTGGTTCACGAGTCAGTAGCACACACCTGAAAGCTCTGCCCTGAGCAACCCCCAACCTCCACAAGGAGGTACGATCCCTTCAGATCAAACCCCAAGCTTCTGCCCCTTCCAGCCAGGCCCTAACTCCCAATAACACACAGTTCCAAATACATTAAGCTTTGGGGGACCTTCAAGATCTAAACCAAAACCAAACGTGTGGGGTTAATGTGCCAAGTGAGATCTTGCTGGCCATAAGTGAGAGTAGAGGAGCGCACAGTGAACGGGCAGAACCCAGCATGTGTCCACCATAGAGCCGCTCATGTCTTCTCCCTTCCCAGAGAGCAGGCAGTCTGGTAACTTGGGAAAGATACTTTCAAGAAGTTTTCTCAAAGATTGTATTTTATTTTCTAGCACTTTCTGGTTCTGTGGGCTATGTGCCATTCTGAGGCCATCGTTGCCCGTAAAGAAAGAAATATGTCTTAAGACATCTGTGGTGAAACTGAAGAAATAACTCATGGTTAGAATAATGCAGGAAAAGGTCATTAACTCAATGGTCCCAAACATTTTGATAGGAGATCAGTTTAATTGAGGACCGTTTCCCCAATGACTGGTGGCACAGCACGGGGTGGACAGGGCACTTGCTCCAGAACAGGTTGTTGGAGGAGAGCTTTGAAACAGCGAGCTGCAGCAGGAGGGTGAAGTCCAGTCTCTCCTGGTGGCCCAGGCCTTCCAGGGGAGTTGGGGACCCTTGAGTTAATTGTCAAACTATCTCCCATCAGTTTGCCGTGTCATAGAACTATTTCTCCCCCTTTTCCTTCTCTTCCTCCCACCCCAGTTGCTTTGCATTGTGTTTTGAATCACATTTTGGTCACTATCTTTGCTCTGTATGTTCCACAGCCATCAGGCTCAGCTGTCACATAGAGGGTATTTCAGAGTTAACTGTAACCACTATGTAAGAAATTCATTTGTATCCTCAGCAAGGGAGAGAGAGTGTCTGCTTATCCACACAGATGAGGTCAGATCTTCCTCTCCCTGTTGGTCCTGTATAAATAAAAGGACTTACAGTCCTGCCGGTTCTGTTGAGTCATCGGGGCTGGAAGGCTGTTTCCCCTTAGGCTGGCTAGTCGAGGGTCTTGTCATCTCTCACATGGTGTGGATGTTGTTTTTTTTCTGTTCTTCGAGAGGGAAGGAGGAGCTCTTTGGGGGAATGACAGCCGTACATCTATAGGTTCTTCAACAGGGAGTGATTTCCTGTAGGCTCTAGGGATTTCCATGTACCTGCCAGTAACAAACAGTACGAAGACAGCGAATGGTTAGACTTTGTTCACAAGTATAATGAATCATCACTGTGGTTAAAGATACAGGCTTTAGTTCTACCTGCTCAAATTGTGTTTTCCTGACTGTCCTTTGACATTTTCTGTGCACCTTGTATATTTATTTTACACAATGTTTGCTTGCTAAAATAGAGCTTGCATCATTGCCAGCACTATCAGTCTTCGGTAGGCGTGGTTTTTTGTCAGAAGAACCAAAATCAGATGAAGGAAGTAGAGAGCAGTAAATATGCTTGGTGTCTAGAAACTCTGAGAAGAAACAAAAATAAATAAATAAATAAAACTCTTCCCTCAGAGTCTCATCTGTAGGACCTGGAAAATATAGCTATAGAGGGCTTTGTGGATAAAAATGGGACAGATTGAACCAAGAAAAAGTAATAAAAGTTTCAACCTTAACTCAGTATTCTGGGAAGGTATGGGGCTTTCCCTGCGCCTCCAGGGCCTTTGCACCTGTTACTCCCATAATGAACACCTTTCCCTGCTATCTACGTAAATCTTCCCCTGCCTCCCTTAATGTCTACTTAATGTCTTAATGTCACTTTCTCAGTGAAGTTTCCCTGGATGGCATGGATAGAAGAGAAACTCCATCCTTGTCCTTCTTGTCCTTGTCCCCTGCTATCTTTCTATCTATGGCCCTCCCTGCCAACTAGTGTGCTATCTATTTTAATTTTATCTACTAATCTCTTTTTGTTGCCAGAAATCAAATGTGTTTAGGACAGTGATTTTTAATTAGTTCACTGCAGTATCCTCTGGGCCTAGAATAATAGTACCTGACAATAGCAGCTGCTCAGCAAAAACACGGAAGAAGAGAAGGAACAGAGAGAAGGATGGAAAAAGCACAGAGAAGAGAAGGAGAGATGAGGGAAAGAGGAAGGAAGAAAGGAGGGAGGGAGAATGAGAATGGGAAGAAAAGATACAAAGATGGGTGACCACCCCAGGGACTAATCACTATCCCACTCAGCTGTCCCATGGAGACTGGGAGCCACGCAATAGCCCCTGCATTGTGTATCTGCTGTGACTGCAAGGTGACATGGCATTTTTACATTCATTCAACCAGTAGCTGTTGGGGCCTGATGTTCAATCTGATTTATTCTCCACCCCAAGCAGGATTATATGATAGGTGTAGCATTTTGCTATTTATTTTATACATCCACATTTAAGGAGAATGTTGCATTCTAAATAAGTTAACATTTGAGCATTTAGTGACTGACTTCCTCAAGCAGGTTATAAACATCATCAGAGTGGCTGGGTATGCTATTCCAAAGTGTATATCTGTTCATAGTCCCTTGAAATCAAAACAAATGGAGACACAAGGTTTTTTTTTTTTTTTTAAGTTGTAGGGTGTTTGAGTCCATTTGTGTTGCTGTTACAGAATACCTGAAGTTGGGTGCTTCATAACGTAATGCATTTTCCTTAGCTCATGATTGGCTGGAGGTAGAAGGGTGGGTGGCCACGTCTGGTTGGCCTCTGCTGAGGCCTTCTGGCTGCATTGTGACATGGCAGAGAAGAAGAAAGGATGGTTATCATGTGTGGAAAAGGCCCCATGTGCAAGTAAAGACACCAGGGAGAGGCCGGGCTCACTCTTTTATAACAACCCAATCCCGTGGGAACCAACACAGTTCTGTGGAAACTACATTAATCCTTTTCTAGAATGGTGCCCAAGTGATCTCATCACCTTCCACTAAGGATCCCACCTTTAGACCTCCAAATATCGTTACACTGGGAAGCAAGCTTTCAGCACATGAACCTATCTAGGACAAACCATATCCAAACTATAGCACAAAGTTAAAGTAACCTAAAGCATTCTGGAAAAACTATCAGAGTCCCCGGAGGCCCCATTCCTTACCTGCTACCTTCTTAGATAGGTGACTCACTTACCCAGTATCCTGTAGCCACTTACCCAGGATCCAGTTTTGCTGGTCAAAACAGTTAAATACTGGCAATTGCATACTGTTTCCCTATAATTTCACCCTCACAACTCTCCATCAGTTAGGGATGGTTACCATTCCTGTTTTGTGCATGAAAAACTAAATATTTAGGAAAGTATAAAATAACCTGCCGCCATCACAAGAGCTAAGTGACCTTGCCTAGCTAGCTCCCAGCTTAGACCACACGGGGCTTCAGAGACAGTGTCTATCATCCTGTTAAGTGTCACTGCCTGGACTCACTGGTATGTAGTTTACCTTCAAGGAGGAAAAATTCTGCTGGAATATAGGGCCAGGGAAGATGGCGGTGCTGGTAGTGGGAGGTGGAGATAAGGAGAGAGTTGTTTGGACAACGCATGTGTTTCTTGTCCAGAATCTCTTTCTCAGGCTGGTCCCCGTAGGGTTAATATGGAGGAAGGAGGGACAATACTGATCTCTTAACCCTTTGTCCTTGACCTCCAGGCCTGCATGACTTGGAGCATCCTGATGTGTCTTTGGCAGATGAATGGTAAGAATTCAACAGTCTTTCATCAATGTGGATATTTGTGGCTATTTTTGATTTTTAATGATTTGTGCTCTCTCTGCCAGTTTTCCCCAGTTAATTGCAAAGAAAGAAGAAGCTGAAAATATTTATATGCTCTTGTTTGGGTCCTGTCTTGCTCACAGGTCCTACTGTAACACTGACCTACACCCGGAGCACCGTCATCTGTCTCAGTTAGAGGCTATTAAGCTGTACCTCAAAGGCAAAGAGCCTCTGCTACATTGTGAGTGTACCCTCAAGAGCATGTTGTATGAACATGGGGGAAGGAAGGTGGGTCGAGACAATTTTGCCTTATTTTCAAGAGAGCTTAGCTTTGGTAGAGACTGGCAGACACATTAAACCCAGCTAAGTGTCTCCTTCCTAGAGGAACAGGAAGAAAACAAGCCGTCAAAACCCACACAATTCCAAATCCCAGGGTAAACCTTGGCCTTTGATTTGTTCCCCCTACCTAACCATCCAATCACGCAACTGAATGGGATGGAAATGTTACAACTAGGAAGGGACTGTAAATACTTGCTCATTCAGCTCCTTAGTTTACAAAGGAGAAACCCAGCCTAGCAGTAGGATTATCTTAAACAAGGCCAGAACCTCCAGACTGTTGGAGAATGTGGTTCTCCATTCATAAGGCCACCACTGGCACATGTTGCCTCTCATGTTGGTGTTCTGCTTCCTCTCCCCCTTCCACGTAGCTCCTGGGTGTGCCCAATAAATAAGTGTCCGGTGGCGTGCTGAAGAGGCACAGGGGTCAGTAGTAGGTCTGGATGCTCCTCAGGGGCAGAGCAGATCCTGTACTACTGCAGGACAATTTTAGAGCACTAGTTTGGGTAGGAGATTGACCAGAATTAAGCATATCACCTGATCCCCCTTCTAACAAGCATCACTTATCCAAGGATGTGAAAAATGCCTGGCCTGGGTGACCTTCCCCATGAACCCATGTTCTTCCACAGCAATGTGTCGGGGTGTGAGGGGATTACAGAGATAGTACATGGTAGTTCACAGAATGAACTACCTATTGGCAAGATGCTTTGGGAGGGAAGGAATCAGGTGGACATTATATGAGTCCAATTTTTCGTTTTCTCTGAATGTTTAATGATATACTTAAAAATATATAGAGAGAAAATATGGCAAACACATTTTTAGTTCCCATGAGCATATCATTTTGCCATATTTACTTCAAGTACTTTCTAAGGAATGAAATATTACAGATAATATTGAAGCCCCTGTGTATCTATAATTGTGTATCCCATTTCCCTCCCAAAGAAAACGGCCATCCTACATGTGTTCAACATTCCCTTGTATTTTATGTTATTATTACTACTATGTAGGTAGGTATCCATAAATGGTATGTAGTATTATTTTTATTATTTTGTGTATTACACTTCACATAGTGATTGAATACTCCCAATCCCCAAAATCTGAAATGCAAAATGCTCCAAGTAGGAAACTTTTTGAGTGCCAGTGTGATACCACAAGTAGAAAATTCCACCTCATGAAACTTTGTTTTATACACAAATTATTTAAAATGTGTCATGATATTATATCCAGGGTATGTATGTATGTATGTATGTATATATATATATATATATATATATATATATATATATATATATATATATAATGAATTTCATGGTTAGACTTGGAATATTTTCCCAAGGTAGCTCATTACATATTTGCAAATACTCGAAAATCTCCAAAAATCTGAAACACTTCTGGTCCCAAGCCTTTTAGACAATGGATTCTCAACCTATATATGTATTAATAGTATAATATTATATGAATTACTATGTACAATATTATAATATAGGTATAATATTTTGTTCATCAATTTATTTGTGTTAATCATCTCTTTACAACTTTTGCTCTTCAACAAAGTCCCTTTGTGACTTTTTTTTTTGCCTCCAGCCAGAGGGAGGCCTGCCCTGCCTGTGACTGAAGGGTGGAGGCCCCTTTGCAGAAACTTGAGAGAGACAGGAGAGCCCGGGGATGCTTCCCTCACACCTCCGATCTCCCCCTCATTCCTAGGCTTTTCCACAGAGCTATAACAAGAGTCTCTTTGAATAAAGGCAGACATCTGCTTTAAGATGAAAACAGGGTTTTAGTGGAAATAATCACAAAATAAAAGGCCCCATAGCCGTGAAGTCACGGCACACCTTCCCCGTCTTACAACTGACTTCAGGCAGGATGTGGAGCATTGCAGGGTAGCAGAGAAGAGAGGGGGGCATAACATGACCAGCTTTTCAAGGAGTACTGCTTCCAGGCTCCAGAAATGGGAGTGAGCGTGCTGGTTGGAGGCAGGACTGCCAGGAAGGGAGAGACAGCAGAACACTGGAGTGTAAGACTCCAGGCCTCTCAATTTGCTATCCTCTAGTCCAAGTACCTTGAGGGGCCTCGTGCTGCTGGCGTATCAGGTGTCAGGCTGTTGTATATTTCTAGCTCTTGGGGGGTTAAGCCATAAAGCAACACAGTGTGTGAAAGTGGCCTGCTAACACTGCAAAATGAGCCAGCGAGCGCCTGCCGTGCTCCGAAGAGGGCTTGGGCAAGCCATGTTCTCTTCTCCCAACAGGTGACAAAGAGCTGATCCAGGAAGTACTCTTTGACGCTGTGGTGAGTGCCCCCATCGAAGCCTACTGGACCAGCCTGGCCCTCAACAAATCTGAGTAAGTGGTTGCGCGTGTCTGCCTTTCATGCTCACTTCCGTACCAACACTCCAAAATATGGTTATGGTTTAAAGAACTAAACTGTTTTAGGAGCCTGGTGTTAAAGTTCTTTAATTTTCCCCAAAGCTCCAAACCACAAGAGCTAGAGTAGATTAGCGGCGCGGGCTTGGATGGCAAACTCCTGGGTTTGACATGTAATTTGTCTGAGTTTCAACATTACATGAAATTCGGTACGCCGAGGTAGGGTGACACTTCCGAGAGGCAGGGGGAGGCGGAAGGAGCGTGGTGTCTCCTGCCTCTCCACAGCTCCCTCTCCTTCACAGTCTTGAGGAAATTTGGGATTCCGGCCAGGGTAGGTTATGAGTAGGACGGGGAAGTGAGAGTCTGTTTCAGTAGGATGTCAGATTCAACTGCGGTTTTGTTTTTGAAGTGAAGGATGGGGGAGGGAGCAGTCAGTGATAGTTGACGTCAAAAGATTAGGGCAGAATTGTCTTTGTCAATTATTTTTTAAAACTATTATTTTAGTTGTACGATTAATGACCTGAAGAAGAAAAATCCATTCCAATATCCTTATATAGTCACAGGATCAGTTACTCCGTTCTCTCTACTTCCCCATTATTCATCTTCTCTTCCCTTCTTTCCCCTCTGTCATTCATTCTGTTTGCATTTTCACTTATTCGTTCATTGGATATTGAATGCAGTGAGCCAGGTGTTGGTGAGACGGAAGTCACACAGACAGGGAGTCTTCACTGTCACAGTACTTGTGCTGCCATGTTATTAAGAGTTGTGATCCTCACATTGAAGGAAAAGTTAACCAGTCCTGATGGCATAGGTCTTTAATCTCAACTTAGCGACTTAGCAAGACCGTATTTCCAAATTAAAAATGGACTAGAGATGTAGTTCAGTGTGAATGCCCCTAGGCTCACTCTTCAGCAGCACTACTACCAAAAAAAGTATAGATTGAAACAAAACTTGAAGTAGAACTTAGATTCATAGAAGGAGAAGCCAGGGCTCAAGGTTTGACGCACAACTTCAGGAACATGGGCAGATGGGCTCCCATATGCAAAAGCACAGAGGTAAGAGAATGCCTGATGCATTTGGGAGATTTAAAGATCAGTGAAGCTGAAATGAGGAGTATAGAGTGGGTAATGACCAGAAATAAGAGTACAGAGGGCCAGAGTAGTTCTGGATATAGGTTCAGGTTAAAGATTTTGTATTTTATGCTGAAAATATTAGAAAATTATTGCAGGATATTAAGAAAGGACAATGTATGATCAGATTTGCAGTCTTAAAAAGTCCACTGCTATCTGACAAACAGAACACAATGGATAAGAACAAAGTACAAGCTCCTATAACATTCCTGGGGATTTGCCACTTAAACCAGGCCATTAACATAGATAGAAGAGGTGCCCAGGTGGCCTGCCTCAAAAATAGGACACCCATATAGAACGATGGGTTGGTTTGATTAAAGGCAGAGAGGCCAAGTTGTCAGGGTCATTCCTAGGTTTAGATCATGAGAACTTAGTAAGATGGTGTCACTTGGACATCTTGGAGGACAAGAGATGATGTTGGAGGAACAGGCTTGGGGCTGGGCATGGCCAGAATCCCTTCTAGACATTGAAGCTTAAGATACCTGGAAGTCTTCCGAGTGGAGATGTCAGTTTAACACGCAAGTCTGGAGATGCAGACGAGGCTGCTGTTTTCGTTACATCTTGGAGTGTCCTGCTTACTTGCGTGAATTTTATTCCCTGGGGAGCTGAGAAAGAATCAAAGCCCTACCCAGGATCTTTTTTCCTAGTGAACGTGGAAATATTTCTTTCAGAGTCTTATGAAACTGAAAATCTTGGGCAAAGATGGCTGATTCATTCCTAGCACATGCTAAAGACTTCTAAAAGGGTAGCTCGCTTTGTATGTAGTCTACATCTGCAACTGATTGGACAGCCTGGCTTTTCAATTTGGTGTAGGCTACAAGCAGAAATAAATGCATCGTGTTAGTTCTTATTCACCCCTTAAATACTCAAAGGTGGTAGTGGCCACCTTGACTACTGTCCAAGATCAAGTAAGCAAATGATCTTACATCGAAGATGATGTGGATTATGCTTTAAATCAAACTGCTGCTAGCATGTAGGATACAGAAGAAAATTCAAGAGTTGGCATTTCTTAGTGTAAGATAAAACCATGAGCTTTTTAAAAAGAAGAAATATGCATTAGAGAGCTTCTGAACATGGCCAAATGTAAAAATTGTCTTGGAAGTTGAAATATAGTAAGTTTAGTGAATTTTTAAGTTAGTTTTTCTTGCAAAATAAAACATTCATAGAGTTCCTAGGCTAGGCATCCTTTTGGGATATTTGAAGAAACTACTGTTTTCTTCATCTCTTAGGGGTTAGTGATAAAAATAAGACTTGCTCACTGGTAGAAGGTACAAGTTGTAACCTCTGCAACTCTATGGAAGTCAGATCTTTTGTGGAATTCTAGGCTGCAGGACTAGTTAGTTCAGTGGTACTGTGACAAATTCTAACAGCCTTGGAACTAAGACTTGGCAGCATTGAGGCAGATCAGTAGCTCTAAAGGCTCTGATCCTCTCCGTAAAGTCCTTGTCTTTCTCTGCCTGCTCTTGAACTTGCTCCCGGAACTTAAGCTGAAGACGAATTTATTGTTGGAAGTCCATTTTCCTTATGCTGCTTTTATTGGAAGGAATTATTCACTTTTCTAGCAAGTATCACTGTGAAAACTTTTGACAGAGATAAGAGTTTGCAGTCTGCACTTGGCACACGCATGTGTCCGTGTGTGCGTCAATATGTGCTTGTGTGTGTTTCTCTAATTTCTCTTAAAGTGCAGGTTTCAAAGCTTCTGTTTTGTAAAACATTCTGTGAGTCTTGAAATGCCAAAGTCATTATCTGCTTGCTGTCAAGAGGCGTCCCCCTGACATTTGCTGTTCTGTTTCAGGAATTCTGACAAGGGCGTGGAGGTCGCTTTCCTCGGCACTCGTACTGGGCTCTCAAGAATCAACCTGTTTGTTGGGGCCGAGCAACTCACCAATCAGTAAGTAGAAAGGCTCCTCTGTAGAGGCCCAGTGAGTTCCTGAGGTGGAAAATTTAAAAAGCTTTTCTCATTGTTTGATTCTACCACCAGTAGAAACAAAATTCAGGCCACCTCGGGCCTGCTGACATTTTCCTTTGTTCTGCTGTGGGGGCCTCTGCGCGTGTGTTCACCTGCCAGTTGGCCCTTCTGCCAGCCTTGGTTCCTTGGGCTTATCAGCTTTTCTCTGCATTGCTGGGGACCTCTGTGTCTAGTGACTCACTTCAAAACTTGGGAGATGATGGGACCTCTGGGGGAGCAGCCAAGAGGCGTAGCTTGGTCGCTGACACACAGCTCGGGGCCTTTCAGCTGTTCTGCAGCTCTGCAGAGGGATTCCTGCCTGTGTCTTCAGTCTGTTGTTTATTTGTTTGTTTATGCTTTCATAAACCTCTGTGCTTAGCCTGAGGGACTGTGGAGCTGCACACCCCAGCAAGGGCTGTCTAGAGGCACTGGGGCTGACCGTGTCTCCTTGCACTTCCAAGGACACCCAAAGGGTCAGTGCACCAGAGTGGCTGAGTCCAGCACCTGGGACTACTCATTAAGCCACCAACCAGCTTCTGTGTCTTCAGAGACTCACAGGTGCTCATCAAATGGAAGTCTTTTCTGAGCGCATTTATACATTGTCCCAAGTTCTTTTCCTTGACAGAAGAAGTATAATTACACAGAGGCCAGGGACAAATGAGGCCTGCAATTCTAATGGGTTGAGTATATTTTCAAGTGAGGAGCTGAGTTCATAGGTTGCCTGGAAACCTCACATATATGACCTCAGTTACCAAAGGTAACTAACAAAGCCTCAAGGTTGTCACGGATTTGAGAGGGGTTGACCCATCAGGACCCCACAGAGAATATTCTTCCTGACATTCAGGCCCCAGTTCAACACTGGCGCTTGCCCATTAGGTGAGTGAGGCCTGACACCAACCAAAAAAACAAACAAACAAACAAAAACAAAAACCAAAAAACAAAACAAAACAAAAAACCCTTATAAACCCAGTCTGTTTTGGGATGCTGGCTTCAAATTCCTGTTTCAGAACTTGCATGTTGCTTGCTTGCATATCGCCTCCAGTCCAAATGAGGGGCACCTCATAATTCCTAATCAAGTTCTCATCTCTACTGCGACTCTAGAAAAAGACCCTTGTGGCTGGAGGAATGGCTCAGAGTCCTATTCCCCAGCACTATATAAACTGAGCGCAGTGGTGCATGCCTGTAATCTCAGCACTTAAACTGAGGTGAGATTGCTGTGAGCCCAAGACTAGCCTAGGCTCCATAGTGAGTTCAGGACCAGCCTGGGCTACAAAGCAAGACCCTGTCTCAAAAGAAAAAGAAGACCCTCACGGCACTATGAACGTCAGGACCTCTTACCTACAGTTGTGGGTGTCCTGTCACCACAGGAGCCTCACATGAGTGATAAACATCTCTTGCTCAGCAGTGCCGTGCCCACAGCCTGAGGCTCCTTCTACAAGTCAGGTTTCTGAGTCTCAGGTCTAAAGAAGAAACAAAGGAGGCAAAATGTCAGTATCTGTGAAGATCATTTTAGGATCAGAAAGTATTACTGTTCGCTGCAGCCACACCATGAGGGGTATATGTGTGACCTTGATCCTGGGAGCTCCTCCCCTTAGCCTTCTGAGGAGCACAAACCTGTGCACCCTCCCAATCCTGCGCATGATTCCCGAGTCAGTTTTCTGAATGCGAAGAGACTATTTTCACCAAATTATAAAAAGTTTTTTTAGTTTCTGAGGAGGAATCTTTGTTGCTGAGCGTCAGTAAACAAATGTAGGCAGCTCTGTTACATATACCAATTTTGGTCTGCTAAATCGATTCTAGTACCACAACATTTAATGGCAGTTTAGCACAATGAAACATTTGTGAGGGAAAGTGGTCATATTACTCTGGAAGTTTTAGGGAATCAGGAAATGTTACTTAGAAAAGATATAGGAACTTGTCTTTATTTTATGTATGTATGTTTTGTTTATTTTATATCTATTTATTGTGGTGCTAGAGATTGAACTCAGGGCTTTGTGCATGTGAAGCAGATATACTACCACTGAGCTGCATCTCCAACTCAAATTTGATTTTAATATTTCAGCAACTCTTATCTGGTTATGAGACTTGATTTAAACTATAGTCATTAAGGATATATTGAGTGCCTGCTGCATGCCGAGCTCGGGGTTTTTTACAAAGAGTTAGAATTTGCCCTTAGAAAAGAATTAGACATGCTACTGTAACATTGAAGAAGGCAGATTTCAGAGCTGTCTAAGAACTTTGACATGAACTTCATGTCATAGGCATGGGCTGTTCTTCTTTAGTAGAGGTTATGGGAGCACTGGTTGACCACACTGAAATACTTTCCTTTATGTAGTGCCATATATATGAACCACCTAGTTCAACTTAGTGAAAACATTTCTCTTCATCGTCTTTGAGATCCAACTCCATGTTGCAAACTGCCGAATTCAAACTGACGCCATTTCTTGTCCTAATGAAGACTTTGGCCTGCCGGTGCATTGATCTCTGAATGGTCTTTCTTTCTGAAAGATCTCTGACAAACATAGACTAGCCAAGCAGCCATTTTCTCTCCTGAGTTGTATCAGTTAAAATAAAGTGCTAAGATTCTAGAAAGTAGGTGCCTCTCTCTGGGAACAGGTCAAGTTAGTAAAAACTCTGAAGACCTCAATTTAGTACTTCCCCTTACGCTGAGAGGCTGCATCTCAAGACCTTTAGTAACAGCATAAAACTATACCTAGCACTGTGTTATGTTTTTTCTAGACGTACTTACCTATGCTAAAGCCTAATGAATGAATCCTAGACTGAGTAAAGGATTAAGAATAATTATTACAGTGTATGATAGTAAAAGTCATATGTACTCTGCCTCTCAAAATATCTTACTGTACATCTTTCTTATTGTGGTAATATGAGATGATACGACACCTTTGCATTGAGAGGAAGTGAGGTGAATGCTAGAGGCACTGTGACATAGCACTAGGCTACAATATGTGGATTATTGTGAACACAAACTCTACAGTACAATACAGTTGATCTGATAGTCAGGTGACTAGTAGGTAACCAATAGGCAGGTGGCATACGCAGCATGGACACATGAGGCAAAGGGATGATTTACTTGCTGAGTGAGATGCCATAGCATAGCAAGAGATCTTATCAGACTAGTCAGAAGGACACACAATTTAAAACATGAAACATGCCTTTTTATGCAATTTTCCACTAATATTTTTGGACATGTTTGACCACCATTTACTAAAAACACAGAATTCAAAACTCCCAGTAAAGCATGAGTACTCTGTGCCTAAGGCTCTGTGGAAAGACCAACAAATGTGAGCAAAGCACTGTCCACAGAGATCTTGGGAGTCCTAGGGAAAGGGCATGGCAATTGTGCAGATGAGCCCAGCAAAAAGAAGGTTGTGTGACAGTGGCCTAGGCTGTGGGGACCCAGGTAGGGCACGAACTTGTAGCTTGTACATGGGTCTGTGGTTCATGAGTAGTAGGTGATACATGAAGCATACCTCCCAATGCATTGTATATTTCAAAATTGCTGAGAGAATAGATTTTTAATAACCTCATTAACACACGAAATGTTAAGTTGGTATTCACAGACCAAATTACCACATTGTACCCTGTAAGTTCTTACTGGAAATAAGTTAATTGTAATAAAAATTGTCACGATTTTGAGAAGCAGATAAGGGGAGGGAAATGCCTGTGACCTCTGTGCTAGAAGGTGGTGCTATATGCAGGAGGCAGAGAGGGGAGGGGTCCACAGAGGACAGCGGAGGGAAAAAGGGTGCATAGGTCCTGATATAACACTCTCTTCCCTCCTTTACACCGCTCCTAAGAAGAGTGACTTATCCTTCCTTTACGCTTATTCTAATTACCTCCCTAGATACACAAGAAAAAAGCATACCTGCCTCTCCAAATCTGACCTCCAGAGTTCTACAAGGTATTTCTGAGTAATGTAGGCTACACAATGTCGACTCAGGTCCCCTGTGTGCTGAAAAAGGCAAGTTGGAGTTGGAGTTTTGCCCTGCCCACCTCGGCCTTGCTGAGTGGTACAATGTTCTTATTCATCTTCAGGGACTTCCTGAAAGCTGGAGACAAAGAGAACATTTTTAATGCAGACCACTTTCCTCTCTGGTACCGAAGAGCTGCTGAGCAGATTCCTGGGAGCTTCGTGTACTCCATCCCTTTCAGCACAGGTGGGTGTGCCTCCTGGAGGGGGCCTGGCTCTGGTGCGCAGTGTGTGGGAGCTGCCTGAGTGCTGAAGGGAGGCAAGTCCAACCTTCAGGGTCAGTGTTCAATGTTGAGTCAGCCATGACCCCGTGCCCTGCTCCAGCAGAGTCATATCCCAAATACAGAAAAGGTTTTGTTAACCAAATTGTGTGGTGGGTATTTCAGGAGGCAGGGTTTTTATTTTCCACCCTGTGGAATTTGAATAGAAACTTCTCAGTTGGTTTGTTTTTAATGTTGGAGCCTCATTTTGGAGAAAGTGCAGGCCTCCTTTGCCAGGATGTTTCCTGAGTCTTGTCACTTGAGAGTCTTGTCACTTCAGAGGTCTGGGTTATCTATTTGAATTAACCTGATCTAAGTGGATTTGCAGGAGCCAGTACTAAGATATGTGGCATAGAGTGTGTTCTCCCAGCTAGGGGTTGCAATGGCCAATGAGAGACATTTAGCTGATGTTTTTTTTTTTTTTTTCAGTCCTAAGATGTTATAATATTACCAAAAAAATTAAAGGTGGTTCCTCCAGAAAGAACCGAGTGGTGACTTATTTCAGCCGACTTTAGAAGCAAAACACAATTAAAGGCTCTCCAGTTGTTCCAGGCCATGTCTTCTCTCTGTACCCTGTGTTACTAGTGCTCACTCTTTTAAGGACTTATGCTGGGCATTCTGAAAGTGACAGAGATGAATGAGACCTAGTTCTACAAACTTGGATTGCTCTGGGGAATTCAGTGTACATTCAGAGGTACATTTTCTATTAGGGTCATTTACATTATCTCTTACAAACATTCTTAACCCTCAGGGAAGCTTGTCAGGGCTTAATATTAAATCCCCCTCCCTAAGTCCTGGTGCTGTCACACTTTCCATGAATGAAAACGTTTTCAGAAAGAGTGATTTGGAAATTTGTAGAAGATGTGTTGGTGAGAGTTGTGTGATAATTAGTTGGACGGGCCTATCGGAAAACACTCCCTCGCTGAGGGAGATACTCAAGCAAAGTCTGAATGTTGTTGAGCAGAGTGTCTCACGGAGTGGAATCTGGGGCTAGATCACCAATCTGTGATGTTGCTTTCTAGACACTGTTCTCCACTGATACTAATTATGTTTTATTTAGGATATTTACATGTGTGAGTTTCCTCAAAAATAAGTTTTGAACTGTCTGAATCTCTTCCTTTACGCAGTTTATTACTAGACGTACCAACACAAGTTAACTTTTTCATTCTACTTCAAACCTATGAGCAGCATCATTTTCTAATTTATTAGACTTCCTTTTTCACATTTCTATAAAGAAAAAAAGTAGAACTTGCCTTGCTGTTCTGATTCCGTGCTGGAATCAGTTTCCTTCTGTGACAGAGTGAGTTTTGCTCGGCACTGTCCAATGAGGAGCTGTGGGGGACAAGAGTGTCTCTGGACTGTTTTGTGTATATGTGACATAGAAATGACAACCAATGACACCAGTTTGCTTTGTTATTTACAGTGGGTCATAAACCAATGATGTATGGGGAAACAAATTCAGATTAATAAAAACTGCTGTTGTTTTCCTTTTTGGAAACTGAGGTTTTCACTGAACTTTTAAGGTAATCACACAATGAAATTTGCCATGTTCATTATAAGGTTATGAGTAATATAACATCCTGGTAGAGTTCATGACTCCGTCAGATTAAAGGAAAGTCTTTAAAATCAAGTGCAAGTCATTAAAGTGAAGCACTCTCTCTCTTTTCTGTACTGTGTATTAAGTACCTGAAGACAGTAGGGAAAAGGTGGCTGGTTTTTATTGCTGCGTGGACTTGGCCAGGGAGAATATCCCCATCGCTTGGGCGGTAGGTGGATTCAAAAGTAAGTTTGCTTCTCCTGCTTGTCAATTCAGTTGGATTCCCTTCAACTCACATTCATTAGCAGCTCTTCTGAGGCAGGCCCCAGACACAGTTACTAACTGTGGGTATTTAGAACTTGTCCTCCATGTCTTTTCATTCAAAGGTTCTGGAACCATTTTTAGTAACAGAAAAATCTCTCAACCTTCATTCCATATTGTTACTACGTTAATAAGAGTTTGGAGTAAAGGTTTCATTGCAGTTCTATCGCTATTTGGAATGATTTTACTTGGAAAAACTTGCCTTGAAATTAGACTTTTATAGATCAGTTAAGATTCACCAAATGAATCAGAGCTATAGTTGCCAACTTATTATAAAATAATTTAAAAATTCTATTTCATGCAGCTCTTTGTGGGTATATTTATAGAGGTGTTACAAATGTGACCACTGAAATAAGCAAACATTGCCATTAGTAACCACAGATTATTAAAACATGTGGTCCCTCCGTGGTGGGCAGTGATTTTGATGTGAAAAGCCGGACGTTCCCCAGTGCAGGTGGTCATAATTCAGTGTCTCATTCTAGCACAAATTGCCTGGTAGAGCAGCGAAGTGTCCACAGCCTGGAGGCCTCTGGATTCTGGGAATGGAGCCCTAGAACGATCTGCAGGAAACGGTGGTTGTGGACCAATGTGATTGTTCTCTGAATGTGCACGCTATAACTATCTTCATTTTTGTCAATGGTGATTTTCCTTTTAACAGGAGCAGTCAACAAAAGCAATGTGGTGACAGCAAGTACCTCCATCCAGCTCCTGGATGAACGGAAGTCTCCTGTGGTGGCTGGTGAGGAATGAATTTCAATCAGTGGCTGGAACAGGAGTATGACTTCCATGCATCTGGCTAGTTAACTACTTCTGTGTAGCATGTTTATGCTCCAAACTGCCAGTTTCAAAAGGAGGGAGGAAAATCAAAAACTACTTTTTCCTCAGCTTGATGTCATTTCCTCTAAGCAAATGCTCTGATGGCTGGTGATAGCTCATGCAAAAGCAGAAATCTGTCTCGGGTTTCTGTGAGACTCTGAGCTTGTGAGAGATCTGTGGTGTATGCGATGGAGACATTTCTTGACAATGTATATAGTATGCTTATCTATAGTAAGCCGCACACCACTAGCTTCTCTATCGTGTAAAATGACAGTGGGTGTATAAAGAAATTGTGGCTTTGTTTTAGGCAAATACAAACTGAAATGTGTCTTTCTCCAGAGACTGAGATTTTCATCACTCTAATCCTCTTGGGTAATTAGAGTTAGATATATGTGCAGGTGCTGGGTTTGGGGCAAGGGGAAATCCAAAACACTTTCCAATTAGAGTTTTGAATTGTCACAGAAGACTTGTCTGTCACTTAACCCATTTCCTTTAGCTCTCGGGAGAATCAGTAGATACCCATGGCTGGCTAGGGCTTTCATTAGTGGTATTTGGCCCGGAAACTGCCACAAACCCTCCTTTGAGGATCGCTGCTGACAAAAACAGTGCCTACGAGCGTGTCTGGCGTGTAGTCTGTTTCTGAGATATAATTATTGGATCCATTCACTCGCTGATGGATGGGTGATATGCTCCAAGCATGATCCTGATGTGGCTGTGCTTACCAGAGGGAATCATTTGTTTTTGGGCAGTATCCCTCATTACGTCATACTTTAGGTTGACTTTGAATGTCAACATTCGCACCTTTGCACACTGTGATAATTTGTAGGAAGGAAGTAAATGGAGCGGATGGAACTGACCTGATCAAAGTAGTTGTTTTTTTGGCTTAGAAATAGGGCTTTTTCTTCCACTTTATTTCTTATTTAGAGTACACATCATAATTGTTCCAGTGGGGACAAAACATCTCGGGATAGTCTTCCCTGGTTATTTTTGGGTTATTGACTGTGACGAGGAAGGATCTTATGTATCCGACCTGTAGCAGACCTATAATTAATCAACCAGGAAATAAGGGCTCTGAGGATTCATGGTTGCTATCTTCAGTTTTGTCATGTGATGTCTCATGCTCCTTGAGAAAAGTGAGATACAGGATCATTTAACTCAGAAAGATTTATTTTCGCTTCAAAGAGATCAGACTTGCTTACCTCCAGGATGTCCAAGGCAGCAAACTCTGTTGGCATGTTACCTTCCAGGAGCTGGAGCCCTATTCAATAACTATCAAAGACGTGGTCAGGCCAAAGCTATCTATCTGGTCCAGAACTCTTACAACTCTTTCTGTGAATTTCTTATTCAGCTATCATAAAGGATGTTATGAGTACGCCCTGAAGTCACTGAAGCTACCTCACCTACCTCTGTTCAAATGTGCCAAGTGCCTTATAGTTCATAAATGTCTCTTTGGCTGGGGTGAAGTGAAATGTGGTCTTGGCCAGAGCACTATGTATCCAGCCTAGAGAAGAATGTGCATTTTCCAAATGGCTTACTGGCCTATTATTGACTTACATAGCTGTCTAGAGAGCACAGGCAGGTCACTACACACCATTTGGCTCACCTTGAGTGGTAGGAGAAGTATTCTCCTATCAGCTGCTTGTACATGTGTGTCAGCTGCTGTCCATGTTCAGATGTTTATAGAAAAGGAGGCAAGGTCATCTGGGGAACTGCATTTAGTTTGAGCTTTTAAAATAAAGTTGATGACCACTAACTTTCTTTACTTCCTTTTTCCAACTCTGTTTGGGAGATAAAACAGAATTGCTTGATTTTTGACTTTGAAGGCTGCTGTGATTGCAGCCCATGAAGGTAATGACCTCCCGGGGACCAATTGTCTCTCAAAGCACTGCAGTCTCTCAGCACATTCCCCAGGTTTCCCTGACTCCGACTTAACCATCCTATCACTGGAATCCCTCTATGCATTTGCCTCCAATAAGGCAGATATTGTTTACCGTGCAAAACGGATGTAGACCATTTTAACCGGGGGAGAATCCTCGTTTTGGGAGTTGCTGAGCATGTGAGCAGGCACGTTCCCTACCAGCCTGCCTTCAACAGCAGAGAAGACATGGCCGGCTGTCTGTAATTTAGAGTCTTTCTGAGGTCCTTGCATTCACTTGGAACTTCTCTGAAAGAGTCTACGACTTTGCAAATAATTCTCAAGGACTCCTTCTAAAGGTTTGTCTCAGGAATTCGCACGTTCATTGAACATGCACTTGGAGTTTTGATTTTTATAGAATTTTGGTTTTTTGTTTTGTTTTCATTTCTTCTTTCTTTTTTCAGAATCTTAGTTTCTGTCTCAAACAAATGCACTGATACCCACCTGAAAGTCAGTGACACCTTTGAAGAAAGGCTGGTCAAATGGGCAGGATTCCATTTGTATGCCAGCCTTGATGCATCTACCAGCTCATGCGTCTCCTGACCTTGTGACATGGCTCACAATCCTTCTTATAGGGAGTCTACAAGCTCTACAAGTGCTACCAGTGTGTTGCATTTTCTTAATTGCTTTCCCACTGTATGGGAAGAAAGGGCATGATATTCCACTCGCCTACCAGATCTCTTCCAAGCCCTGGAAATTTCTGTGTGTGTCAGACTCTTAACCCTTTTATTTCTGTTGTCATTAGAAATTTAAACCTTGGATTGTAAGGTCCACCTAGGTTTCACTTGCTCTGTCCCTTGTTAAATGTGTTGTCTTGAGTCTCTATGGGTTTGTTTAAAATAGTGTTGAAACTGTCACTCCCCTTGCTTTACTCCATGTCACTTTAAGGGTAAGAAAATGCCTGGATATAAAGAAATATAAATACGTTAGGATAAAGAGTTAATACATTTTTACCTTTAAGTCATATTCATTCTTTTATATGCTTATTCTGGAAATATTTCATGAGCTTCTACTTTTGTCAGGCGCTCTGGCTATCAGTGAATAATATCCAGGCTCTCTAATGGACATGTCTTCTCACCCCCCAAATATCTGTAAAATAACAGCTATTTTTTCCACATTTTTCTTAGTATGTATTGGTTATAGATGAAATAGGTTTCATTTTTGGCAGATTTGTATATACACACAACATAGCTTAATTATCCCCCCCTCCTTTGTCCCCTTGCCATACCCTCCCTACTAGTTTCACACATTTTGGGAGAGTTTCACTGTACATTATGTATTTGGATCTCATTCACCCCCTATTTCCTGCCCTTTTTCCTTCCCGCCCTTCCCTTTCTTCCCTTCTTCTAGCGTAATATTAGTCTTGCGTCTGCTTTCTCGTCATCTTTTTTAGAGTTCCTATATTAGGGACAACATGAGATATTTGTCTTTCTGAGTCTGGGTTATTTCACTCACCATGATGGTCTCCAGACCCTTCCATTTTTCTGTAGTGACAGAAGTTCATTTTTTTGTGGCTGAATAATTCTCCTTTGGGTATGTGCCTCACATTATCTGTTGACGGGCACTTACACTCACTCACTCCCTGTCTTTACTGCTCCATATTCTGCTACAGTAAGCACAGGTATGCAGGTAACCCCACAGTCTGCCTACTGTGATTCCCTTGGGTGTGTAACAAGAAGTGCTACAGCTGAGTCAAATGGTAGTTTTATTTTTACTTTTTTTTTTTGAGGAGCCATCTTAGGGATTTTCACAATGGCTGTACTAATTTAATTTCCACTAGCAGTATGTGAGGAGTTCTTTTTCACTATATCCTTGGAAGTACTTAGTTTTTTTTTTTTATATATTTTTGATGATCACCATTCTAACTGGGATAAGGTGGAATCTCCAATATATATTGTGTTGAAATTAGGGAATTTGCATTCCCTAGTGACTAAAGATATTGAATTTTTTGTTTTTACTGACCACTTGTACTTCAGTGTTTGAGAAATGTCTGTCAACCCATTTATTAATTAAACTGTTTGATTTTTTGTGATAATTCTTTAGACTTCTTTACATATTCTAGATATTAACCCTATGTCAGAAAAGTAGCTGTCATTCTATAGGTTGTTTCTTCACTCTGTTCGTTACTGTCCCTGTTATGCAAAAACTTTTTAATTTGATGTAGTTCTTTTTGTTGATTTTTGCTATCATCTCCTGTGCAATTAAAGACCTAATTTAAGAAGGCTTTGCCTGTGTTGGTGGATACAGTTGTTTCCTTATTTTCTTTTTAGCAGTTTCAAAGGTTCAATACTTATATCTAGGTCTTTGATCCACTTCTGGATTGACTTTTTATACAGTGTAAGAGATGGAGATCAAGTTTCAATTATCCACAAATGGATACCCTGTTTCCCCAACATCATTTGTTAAAGAGGCTCTGTTTTCCAATGTACATTTTTGGTTTCTTTATCTAGAGTTAAATGTCTGCAGTTGTGTGGGCTTGCTTCTGCGTCCCCTATTCTGTTTCATTGACCTACATGGGTGCTTTTGTGCTAGTACCAAGCTGGTTTTGTTAATGTGTTTGTAGCATGATATGATATCAGGAATTGGGATGACCCCAGCCTTCCTCTTGTTGCTTAGGTTTGCTAAGGGTATTCTGTGCCTTTGTTTCTGTATGAACTTTGAAACTTTTTCTACTTCCCTGAAGAATATAATTGGTATTTTGATGGAGATTGTGTTGAATCTGTGTATCAATTTTGGTAGTATGACCATTTTGGCAGTATCAGTTCTACCAATTCAAAAACATGAAAGACTCTTCCATCTTCTAATGTCTGCTTCAGTTTCTTTCTTCAATATTCTGAAATTTCATTGTGGAGGTCTTTCACCTCTTTGTCTAGGTATTTTTAAGCCACTATGAATGAAATTGTTTTCCTTGTTTCTTTCTCTTCTAGCCCATTATTGATGTTTACAAAAGTTATTATTTTTCTATGCTGAATTTGTTTAGCGGGTCTAAAAGTGTTTTGGTGGAATCTTTATGATTTGACTTCTTCTTTATTTATTTCCATTTCTTTTATTGTTTTCTCTTTTCTAACTGCTCTAGCTAAAATTTCTAGAACTATATTAAGTAGAAATAGGGAGAGTGGACATCTTTGCCTTGTTCCTGATTTTAGTGGAAATGCTTTCAGTTTTTTTTTTTTCCCATTCAGAATGGACTTGGCTATGGAGTTGTCATATACAGCCTTCACTATATTCTGAAATGATTCTTTAATATTTAATTTCTTTAAGTCTTTTATCATAAAGGAATGTTTAATTTTGTCAAAGGCTTTTTTTCTACATCAATTGAGATGATCATATGATTTTTATCCTTGATTATATTTAGATGATGTGTTGTCTTTATGGATTTGCATATGTTGAGCCATCCTTGCATCCCTGGAGTAAGAACAACTTGTCATGAAGTATGATCTTTATAATGTATCTTTGAATTCAATTTGTTAGTATTTTATTATGGATTTTTGCATGTATATTAAGATATTGGTCTATACTATTCTTTTTTGTTGGGTTTTTGTTGGGTTTGTATCAAGGTTAAGTTGGCCCCATAGAATGAATTTAGGGTCATCCTTACCTTTTCTATTTCCTGGAATGCATTGGTGTTAATTCTTCTTTAAATGTACAGTAAAATCCAGCACTGCATCTAACTGGTCCTTGGCTTTTATTGGCTGGAAGACATTTTATTCTCCTTTAATCTCATTGTTATTAATTTGTTAAGTTTTTAATACCCTTTTGATTCAATTTTGATAGATCTGTATGTCTATAAATTTATACATTTCTTTGAAATTCTACACGTTCTTGTAAGTTTTTAAGTTCTTATAAGTCCCCAATATCCCATGGATTTTCATTGGCCTCTAATCGTTATCTCTAGTTGTATTGGTTGGATTTTTTTCTTTTGGTTAGTTTGGCAAAAGTTTTATCAATCTTGTTTATTTTTTCAAGAATCAACACTTTTATTCATTGACCCTGTAAATTTTTTTCTACTGTATTAATCTCAGTTCTAATATTTATTATTTTTTATTTGTGTTTTTATTTGTGCTGGTTTCTTTTTCTTTTTTTCAGAACCTTGAGATACAGCATTATGTTTGAGACCTTTTTGATATTTTTTTTACTCTTAGGTATAAGCTTATAATCCCACTTAAAACTGTATTTGCCATATCCCAGAGATTCCAATATGTCATATTTTTATTTTCATTGGATTCTAGGAATTTTTAACTTCCCTGTTTGGTTTCATCAATGACTCACTGACTATTAAAAAAATTAGTTGTCTAATCTCCAAGTATATGTGCTTTCTGTTGATAGTCTTGCTATTGATTTTTTTTTGTTTGTTTGTTTCACTCCACTATGATCTGGTAAGATACAAGAATTTATTTCCTTTTTTCCATATGTTAATGGCCTAAAATATCAGCTATTTTGGAGAATATTCCATGAACTTCTAAAAAATATGTATTCTGGTTTTTTTGATGGAAAGTTCTGTAGTAGGCATTTTTAAGTCCATTTTATCTGTAACGTATATAGTGTAGTTGAACTATGTTATTTCTCTGGGGGTTTTTTTTGCTTTTTTGCGGGGGGGGGTATTTTTCTTTTTTCTTTTTTCTTTTTTTTTTGGTCTGGAAACTGTTAGTGTAACTGGAATACTGAAATTTATTATCATGATATCAGGACCTGTGTCCTATGTGTTCTTAGTATTTATTTTATGAAATTGGGAACATTGATGTTTGGTGCATATAAATTTACAAGTAATATATGTTCGTCGTGGATTGTTGCCTTTACTGGTATTTAGTAGCCCTCTTTGTATCATCTGACTAATTTTTTCTTGGCGTCTACTTTGTCAGATATGTATGTAATTACTCCTGCTTTCTTTTAGGTACACTTGCATGGAATATTTTACTACCTTTTCACTTTCAAAATGAGATGCTTTCTCACAGGCAGCAAATAGTTGGGTCTTGCTTTTTATTTCAGTCTGCCAATTTATGCATTTTGATTGGAGAATTAAGACCATTTACATTCAGAATTACTATAAAAATGTATACAGTGTTTTCTGTCATTTCATTGTTTTTATAATGTTTGATTGTTTTCTGATTCTTAATAACTTGTTTAGAATTTCTTTCATTATTTTTGAAGTGTTGACTTAGTGTGAATTTCTTTAGTTTATGATTATCCTGGAAGATCATCATTTTTCCTTTACTTTTGAAGAATGGCTTTGCTAGGTACAATTTTCTGAGTTCCCATTTATTTTCTTTCAGATCTTGAAAGATGTGATTGCTTTTGAGTTTCTGCAAAGTAATCAGAGACGACTCTGGTGCACTTACCTCTTTAAGTGACTTCGTGTTTCTTCCTTGATGCTTTCAATATTCCTGTCTTCTTCTGTACCCTTGCCATTCTAACCGGGACATAAAGTGGGAGGCTCTTTCCTGGACCTACTTATTTTGGGTTCTAATTGCCTCATATACTTTGATGTCTGTATCTTTCCCAATATTTGGGGAGTTTTCTCTTATTTCTCCTGTTTCATTTTATAGATTCTCTATATCTTTAGTCTGAACCTCAATGCTCTCTTCTGCACCAAAAATTACTAGGTTAATCTTTCAGCTGTGTCCCAGAGTTCTTTGATGTTTTGTTCACAATTTCTATGTATTTTTAAATTTCTTTCTTAGGGTCTGGATGTCGCGTTTTTGCAATCTTACCATCAAGCCATGGAATTCCAGCTTCTGGTTGATCCTGTCTATTGGCAAGGCTTTGTACTGAATTGTTTTGATTTGTTGTGCTTTTCATTTCTAAGATATCTGTTTGGTTCTTCCTCAGAATATCTATCTCTTTTTTGAAATTCCTCTTTTATATGCTGCATTTGGGTTCAGTTCCTTAGTTCATTTGGCTGTTTATGTATATCTTTGAAGTTATTCGTCCTTTTTATAAAGCTGTCTTTTAAATTCTTTGCATTTCATCTACTTTGATGTCTTTGCATTAAGTTACTAATGAATTAAAAAATGTGGAGGAGGCATGTTGTCTTTTTTCCATACTTCTTTTTATGTAATGGGATTTGTACTTCTGTTGGAATAAGCGTCTCTTCTACTATTATTTGAGGATCTTCTTAGTGTTCAGCCTTGTGGGGGCTTAATTGCAAGTACCACGCAGAGAGGAGAAACTCGGCTCAGTCAACAATGCAAAGGCAAACCAGTTATTGACATAGAGCAAAAACTGATAAATGCAACAACTATGCCACATTAGCAATAGATAAGAAATCAACAAACTAATAGGCTTAACCAGATGCAGATATGCCTTAAAAACCAATTAAATCAACTACAAAACCAGCCTTGATAACAAAAAAGAGATCTGCGGTAATAATATGAATTGAAAGGCAAAGCAGACATATATACAGACATTAAAGATCTGCTAAGTGCAACGACTATACCACCATTAGCAATAGAAGTCAGCTATAGTAGCATAAACTACTTAATTAAAAAATTAAACTTCATACTAGTAAGAATAAAATAAATGTATGAGGTGGGAAAGGGATAATAGAAGTCAAATTTGAGAAAGAACGAAGAGAAAAGAAAGAGGAGAGAAAAGCATCTAATTAAAGAATGAAAAAGTAAATAGAATTAGAAAAAAGTATAAACAGTAACAAGAATAGAAAAAGAAGAAAGGTTAATGAAACAAAGAACAGAAGAAAAATAAGTAGAAAAATTTCCTACACATTGAGGTATTTGTGCGGTTCGTACTTTCCAGGGCCTGTAGTATTGGAATCCATCAGACATTATGGAGGCGTAGTCACAACTGGGATCTGTTGTGCTTCTATACCCATGTTTTGCTTGTATGAATGTTACGTCCTGCCCTGCCTTTCCCTCTGGGCAGGGTTCATCAATGGCATGTTGTCTGCCTCAGGACTGTATTCAGTACAGCAGTTTTTACTGTTTGTATCCTTTTCTGTACCCTGAGCCACTGCTGTCCCCAACTAGCTTTGTGGTCTTTGGGCTTGTGAGATGCCCACCTTACTACAGAGGCGCCTCTGTTTATATACCGGATATGACAAATGTCCAAGCATAGGCATCTCATTGGCAGGTAGGAAAAGCAAACAGACCACTGAGTTCTGTGCTGGAAATAGGAAGCAAGGAGGCCCAAGCAGTCCACTGGACTTAATCCCAGGGCTTTTCACCTCTGAAAGCCACATATGACTAACCTGGCTTTTCACCACAGAAAACAGGACCACCATGTCTTCCGCAGCTTGAGCTACCCATTAGCAACTGTTTTCAAATCTTTGTCTGCGTAGGTCTGGTGAGCTAGGGAGCTGGAAGGTCCCAGAGGTCAAGGATTTTTTTCTTGTTGCCTTCTTTGCCTCAGCCAGAGTATGTGGACCTTAAGGGAGCTACATTTAGTGAGAATTTTATAGTTTCCAAGGAGCTCATAGAAACATGTCTAGCTCTAACTTGGTTATTGTATTGCTTGTCTTCTCAGTTGCTGCAATACAATATCTAATGCCTACAACTTAAAGGTGCAAAGATTTAATTTGGCTCACAGTTTCAGAAGAATAAGTCCATGGTTGGCTGATTCCAATATAAAACATCATGGCAGAAGAGTATGACCATGTTAAGCTGCTTAGTTTGTGGTAATCAGAAAGTATAGCTGAGGGACAGTGAAGAAGAGGCCAGAGACTAACTGTTGGTACCCAAGCTCATATATGCATGGCCTCTCCAGACAAAGCCAGAAGTGTGCTTGCCTAATGTTCCAGGAAGCTCCCAGCCCAATCAAGTTGGCAATTAAGTTTAATTGTCACAGTTATTATCAATCTGAATGCCATAAATGATATAATTCATGGTGGTAATTCTTCACACTGCCCTCTGTGAGTGGATCCAGTTTATAGTCCAACAGTCATAATCACTGGTGTCGCCCTGCAGGGTGACAGCGACCTAGAGAGGAGAGTAAGAATCCACAAGGAGAAATAAGACACACAAAAGAGGTGGTCTGGCAGGAGACCTCTTCTGCTACCTGTATTGTTTTGTGATCTCCCCACTCACCTTCTGGACTCCCTCTGACTAGTAGAAGACACCTAATCTCACCATTTGTTAAAAAGTTCAGACTTTTCAATTTCCAAAATAATACATAGTAAATCCTGAATAGCTTTTGCATGTGCTTTTGAAGGTACATTTTTTCATATCAAAATCTGTAATCATTCCTAATAATAATTTAGTTTGATTTCTTAAATAATTGTGAAGTCTTCGTGGACAAGGTCTCTTTCAATTTTATTTTCTATTACCAATGCCAAGTACAGCGGCAAACAAATGGTGTGATGTGTGACAATTATTGTCTGAATAAGTGATCCAAGGAAGGTGGACTTTATTTCCTGCTATGCAGGGGTATGATAACACAAAGGGGTATAACTTAGAAAATTCACTGACCAGACAGTAGAAATACTGTACTTGACTAAAAGGCACTCTCAGCAGCTGAACTCCTGTCCACACTGTAGTAATGTGATACAGACTAGTGTGAAATTTTCAAGGAATAGAAAACAATTTGGTGTGGTATACCTAATGGCAGCTATGACAAGCTGGGAGTTGTTTCTGCATCAGAAGTCTTCAGTCAAGCATCTTTTGTGATGCTTAGAATAGTCAATTGGGTAACCAGCAGAAATAGTATTATGAATGTTATGGTAGCGGTTTCTTACAGAAATGGCTTATTCTAACTGCTTTATTAGGTACAATTCACATGCCAAAAATTTATTGATCTTAAGTGTAAAATTCAGTGATTGTTGGTAAAATTTGGGGAAGGGGTCCTCATCTACCAGCTTGCTCCTTTTCAAAATACACAGACCACATTTGATCTGTTCATGAGGAAAAATTTAAAATGTAGGTTATGTGGTCTCATGTGCATATTTAAGGCGATGTAATGAAGAGGATTTCATTTCAATCAAATAATTAGGAAAGTGATTTATTAACATTACTCATCATTAGCCACTGTCAGCTATGAGCTATTTAAACTAAGCATGCTATTCAATATGACTTTTTTGTTAGAGTTAAGTAAATGACATTGTCAGATACTGGACACAAATAGCTGTACCTTTTCTGGGTGCTTCTCCCAAAAATTAAAGTCATCAATGAACACATTTCTTTGGTGGAAATCTTGAGACGTGTGAGTTACCTACCATGTCAGAAATCTTGTGTTAAGTCCAAAGATAAACCTCTAGTTTGTTAAATCTGAGTGAAGAAAGTGTTTTATCTTTTTCAAAAGTTAATACTTGTTGATTAAGCCAGTACTTTCAAACCAGTAAGTTTTGCCCCATCAGGGCCATTTGGTAACATGTTGGAAACTGGTTAGGAGAGAAGCTACTAGCATCTGGTAAGTGGTCAGGACTGGTGCCAAACATTCTGCAAAACATGAGACAGCCCCATGGCCACTAATTTAAAATGTCAATTGTAATGAGATTGTAAAATACTAGAGAAATAATCAAGAGAGTGAAGAGAGAATCAAAAGAATGAGAAGATATTTTTTTGCGAGCTACTCCTCAAACAGAGGACAATGCTATATAATGTACAAAGGGCTGAAAAAAATGAGACCCCTCAAAATGAAAGACCTGATCAAAAAGTGGGCAACTGAAATGGGTAGACAGTTATCAGAAGAAGCTCAAATGGACAATGAGTACATGAAAAGATGCTCATCGTCTTTAGCCATCAGAAGTGTAAATCAAAGCAATGCTGAGGTTTCGTCGTCAGAGTGGCTGTTGTCAAGAACTCAATAAATGACAAATGCTGGTGAGGTTGTAGGGAAAAAGGAACCCTCCTGCATTGCTGGTGAAATAGTAAACTGGTACAATCATGATAGAAAGTAGTGTGGGGATTTCTCAAAAAATTGAAAATAGATATCCCATATGACCTAGTTATACCTCTTCTGGGTATCTTCACCCAAAAAGCTAACGTCATCGTAAGAGGATGATCCATGTGTGCCCATGTATATAGCAGCTCCAATTATAATAGCTAAGTCTTGGAGGCAGCCAATATGTTCATCAACAGATGAATGGATAAAGGAGGTATGATTTATTTACATGGTGGAGTACTACTTTCCTGTAAAGAAAGGTAAATTTGAGTCATCTGTAGGAAAATGGATGCACAATTCAACCTAGCACAATGAATCTGATACAGAAGGTTAAATATTGCATGGTTTCTTGAAGGTGAGAAAACCAAACCATAAAAACAGTAAAAATAAATAAATAAGTAAGTAATGGAAAAGACTAAGAAGACAGACTTTGTGGAGAGGGAAAAGGGGTGCTGCGGTGAGAGCAAGGGGCTGGTAAGGAGGGGGTGGAAGTAAAAATGACCAAGATGTGATAGGTAAATACAGCAAGTTGGTGAGACTGTTTTAAAATGTTGTAAAGAGGCCTAGGCTGTGGGTTTGACACAGGTTTGAGCACTTGCTCAACCTGTGCGATACTATGGATTCAATCCCCAGTGCTTCAAAGCAAACAAACAAAACAGTTCAGACTTTTTGATTGTTGTGGTGCCAACAGAGTGAGAGAAAGAGAGAATGAAAAGAGAGAGAGATGCTTTATTTAACTTGTAGACAAACTTATATCTTAGTGTTTTCAAATTCGTGTTCTCATATTGCCTAATTTTGGAAAGAATCTTACACCATAGACTATTCAATAAAAATGTATTTTATACCTACTGTGTGCCTTCTGCTGAAGATGCAGCTGTGAAGAGCACCCCAGAGGCACTGTGCAGTGAGCCCTGCGAGATTTTTAGTTGATGCAGTCACAAGACAGTTGGCTTCCCACACTCAGAGGGAGATGGGTGGAGTGACAGCCATCCAAGCAGAAATTCCTCCACCCCAGTGCCTCTGCACCCTCTGAGGACATTGATCATGGCCGCGCTACTCCCATAGGAGAGTATCCATGTGCTCTGGAGTTGCAGACGGCCCTAAGGTTGCATGAGTGGAAGGACTAGAGGAGAGGAGGAGAGAAGGAAAGAACGAAAAGAATTTCAGTAGTGTGGGTCCTCTGTGGAAAGCAAGATGTGACCTGTAGTTGGCCGTGGCACAAGGAAAGATGCACATTTGTGTTCACACATGTGTGCACATTGATAAGTGGTGAGGGCACTGTTTCCCCAAGTTGGGTGACAGTAAGCGAAGGCTGCCCTGGTAGAGTGACATCAGTGGAAACCTGAGTGATGACAGTAGCTATCCTGAAGAAAACTGTGGGAAAACCATTTCAGACAGAGGGAATTAACTTTTGCAAGAATTCTGAATGAATCTGGAATGAGACTTCACACATTATACATGTGCCCATGTTCCAGGTGATTACTCTGAGGCCTGAGTGAGTCTTTCAGATTGGGGGAACGCTTACTAAGATCTGAAAACAGAGTTGATGGACAAGTATGTACATGACTCCCAGGTAGGTCAAGGATCAAAGCAAGTCTTTGCTGTAAATTATCAGCGAGTAGACAGAGCTTTGTGTGTAACTGGGTTCTGTACAGAAACAAGGAGTTTGAAGCCAGTAGAATTGATAGTATCAAACTTCATGGAAACGGCTCAGTGGTGCAACTATAGGTTGTCCTTTATTTAATGTCCACAACAGATTTGAGAGTTAGAACTGACCACTAGAACAGCTGTTCTGCAGGCCACGCTGGTGACAAGGGTGTGTTGAGACTGATTGCTCCAGGAATAAAAATAGCCCAGAGATTTGATAAACTGGATCATCTGTGCTAACTCTCCAGGTCACTCAGTCTGGAGTCACGTCTCTTTATAAACCTCATCAAAAGTCCCAATAAATCCTCCATCCAAAAATCTATGGCAGAATTTCAAGGTAACAGGCCCTCGCACCTCGTGACTTGAGGGTTCTGAATTGGTAGATTAAGGTATCTCTTTTTGAGACATTGACACTAAGGTCAACGTGACCATATAGTACTAAGTGCAAGGCCATCCCTCTCCTACTGTCACCTTTGTAAATTGAGGTTGTTTAGTACTTAGGTTGGATTTCCAACTTTCTGGTTTTTAAAGAAGGAGATTAGTTTCATCACCTCAGGAAAACAAGAACAGTATCAATTAATACTGAAAAAATTTTAACCCTAGAATCAATGTTTTTGGAGATTCTTCTGCTTCCCAAATGAGAGAAATATATGAACATTTATGTGTGTCAGTTTAGCACTATATGTGGTACAGTTCGAGTGCTTGGAAAATGCTTACAGTTGAGTTCTCAATGATACGTAGCTGCAGAATGATTATTGGTGTTTCTGTCATTAGGAATTTCTGTTTGTTACACCCATGACCACTAATTAGCTAATGCTTTTCTTCATGGTTTTCTCTATGAAAATTTGCACATTGGAGTAGCACATGGTATCTTGACATGTGTCCTATTAAAACTTTACAACGCATTTTCATATACCAATACCATAGGGCAGATTGGCAGATTATAGCCAACAAGACTAAAGCTAGGCTGCCACTTTGTAGTGTTTTTGTCTTCTACAGTTTTATTGAAATAAATTTTATATACTAAGAATTTCACCCAGGTAAATTGTACATCTCGTTGGCTCTTGGTGTATTGACAGAGTTGGACAGGCATCCACTGTCTAATTTCAAAATGATTTCAATGTTTCCAATAGTACTGCCTATACCTCCCAATCTCAATTTTTACTTTCTCACGCCAGTCACAGGACTATTCATCTATTTCCTCAGTGTATTTACTTATTTTTGAATATCTCAAATAAATAAAATCGTATAATATATTGCCTTTTATACCTTCTTTTGATTAAACTACATTTTCAAGAACTGTTCGTACAAAGCATGTATAAATATCTGTTTTCCTAGTGCAAAATCTTATGCCATTGTACTGATAGGACTTTTGTTTATATAAGACAGACGTTTGGGTTTTTCAGAATTTCCAGCTATCATAATTTCGATAGGAACATTAATGGACAGATTAGTGTGTATATTTTTTACTTCTCATGAGTAAATACCTGAAAGAGAATTGTGTCATCACCTGTAATTCTGTGTTATTTTAAAGAATTACAAAACAGTTTTTCAGTGTATTTACACTATTTTTTAATTCTATTAGCGATGTTTGAGGCTTCTGCGTTTTCCACATCCTTGCCAGCACTTATTTTATGTGTGTTTTTAATTTTATCCATCTTGGTGGGTATGAAGAGATTCACATTTCCCTAATGTATTTCATGTATGTGCTGGTCATCTCTGGAAAAAGTCTATTCAGTACCTTTGCCTATATTGAAATTAGGTTATGATTGTTGACTTTTAAGAGGTCTTCATTCATTCTTGAAATAAGTACCTTATGGAATGCCTGCTGCCTTTTTAAAAAACAAAGTTGCACTAGAGTAGAGCCATGCCTACATTGTATACGGGTTCCTTCCTGCTGAAGTAGCAGAGCTGAGTAGTCGGATTAGAACTATGTAGACTATAGCGCGGAAGGTATTTACTACCCAGCCCTCACAGAAAAAGCTTGCCAAACCCTGATTTAGATTAAACTACCTCAAACAGAAACAAAAACCATGCTGATTTGTTCACTCACCTATTTCATCAGGTCCTTATAAGAATGAAGTGGATAGCGAAATCAGGGGTGATGTAAGTGGATCATGCAGACAGAGCTTCATGTGCTCAGAAGTTGTCCATCAGCCGTGCCTAGTATTTTTGTATGTGTGGTCACACAGAAATCCCCATCAAAGAACTAAGCTTTCCAAAAATACGTGTTCTCACTGTCAGTCAATACAGTGATTTACTGAGTCTTTGCTCGAGTTTATAAACCTCTGAACAGTGTAATCAGCATAATGCTTAGTACATCACTGGAAATGCTCTCACATGCTTTGGTGGAAAACAGTTTGTGGATTAACCCTTCCCCCCCCCCGGCCCCCCAACGTGGCTCATAAGAGATTTGAGGGTTTATTTAACTGTCTTATCTGAGTAAATCTCCTAGTGACCTTGTTGGGATTTTGCTGTCAGGCGAGATGAGACTATATGTGTATGACTCATGCAGAGGATAAGGAAGCCGATGTGAATTTCTCTTCCCAGGAAGAGGGGCAGATGCGAGTACAGCTTGTGGCTGGAGAGTGAAAGCTTTGGCGCTCAGTCTGTGCACTTTGCTAGACTTTAATAGACCGTGCATTGGCCGGTCCTTGGTGGGAAAAGGACAGCACTGATGGAAAGCTTCCTTTTTCTTTTTTTCTTTCTTTCTCTTTCCTATTCTTTTCTTTCAACGCTAGGGATCAAACCTTGTGCCTTTACAGTGGCTCCTTCCTTAGCATACCTATCTCTGCCCATTTTTGATTTTCTTTGCTAATTTGCTCTGATTCCTCCTGCCCAAGCCTCCCAGAGTGGACGGCCTTGCTTTCCTCCTGCCTCCTGGTATTTGCACTCACTAAGAGCTCCTGAGATCGCTTCTAGGTGAACAGATCCAAAGGATACCAGTGCCTGAATGTCACTGCTATTTCATGGCCAAAATACACAATTCTGCATGCCCAAGCTCAGGTGGGTGGGAGTGTACATCGTCTTTAAAAATAAAAACAAATTTTGCATTGGAAACATAGTATATGGTCATTTTGCATGCTTTTCCTTGACTGGCCTTCTACCAAAATTCAGATTTGAACCAATTCAGGTCTTTAACCCAACATCATTTTGTGATTTTTCTCGTTCTTATTATATATTGCTCTCTAAAGCTCTATTCTTTGCTTCCATCCTCTCCTATTCTCTCAGTAGCCATTCCAGTCAGTTTTCTTCTACAGCAAAACATTTCTCATCAAGGTCACCAGTAATATCCCCACTAGAGGTTGAACTTCAGGTTTTCATGTTTCTTCCTTGAGCAGCAAACCCTGACCATGGGGGTTGCTTTCTGGGTTCTTTAACTGCTCAATGCCTGGGGGGATATCCCAATTTGCTCCAAGTCAGAATTCTCACAGTGGTTTGTGTATTGGTTATCTGTTGCTGCATAGCAAATTGTGCTGATAGTTTTGAACCACAAATATCTCCTATCCTGCAACTGAGTATCCTTTGCTGATTCACTGACCTTCTGGCTGTATGTGTGGAGGCCCCCCAGGGCCCTCATGAGCTAGCTACTCTCAACGCTTCCAACACGAGCCGTAGCTGGGGCCTCCCAGGTAGGCCCAGCTCCCCTGCCGTTCCCTCCTTGCTCAGCATCTGCACCCTTTCCGAATCCTCTCACATTCTGTACTTTCTGGGCTGAGTTTCCCACTCAGTTCATATGTTCCCCTTCACCTTTGTCTGTATACTTGCTGATCAAGGTACAATGTAAAACTCATTTATTCTTATGTAGCTATTCATTCCAGAATCTTTGGGATCACTTTTCCTTCCTTAATTTAATAGGGATAATATTAAATTTGCTGAAAAAAAGACACAAAAATATAACAGAACTTTGTGTATCTTTCACACAGTTCCATTAGCCACGAACCTGTGGCCATGATGTCCTTCAGTCCCCCTCCCCAATTCACTGCCAAACTCCCTTACTACTGTTAATCAACTCTTGGTAATCAAATCATTCTGTTCATAGGAATTTCAGTGTGCATCTTTAAAGGATAAAGGGTTCTTTGTGTTCCAACATAGCAATACTGTTATTATGCCTCAAGGTAATAACTCCTAATTGCCTGTCACTGTGTGAACTCCTAGTTGTCTTGAATGTGCCATTTTAATGTTTTATAGTTGTATGAATCAGGGTCGTTAGGAGATTCATGACTCCCCTTTTTCTGCTACTCACAAACAATCTATTTCTCTGCTGGTTCTCCCCATAAAGGACACACAGAGGCTGACCTCTACTCAGTACTTCCGTGGCTACCCTGGATAGTCCACCCTCATCCCCACCCTGGGTTGCTGACTGCCCTTCTCACCGAGTCCCCTACCTTATTCCAAACTTCACCCTTTTTGTTTGTTTCTACACAGCAATCCTATCCAAAGACAAGTAATAACATGTCACTCGTCCGTTCAAAACTCTGTTGATTTCCCAATTTATTCAGAGTTCAAAGTCAAAATTTTCAGTATGTTTCATGTGTTAGTTATCTGTTACCACATAACAAACCAAGCATAGCCAGGTGCTTTGGCTGTGGGTATCTCACACATGCTATGGTTGGGTTGGTGGTCCACGATGCTCACAAGGCTGCAGCGAAAGTGTGGATGGGGACTGTGGAGTCCTCTGCAGTCCTCAGAGACAGAAGAAATGCCTCCACATTCATGCTGAGATCATCTGCAGGAACAAGATCTTAGGGCCTAGCTGCACTGAGGGGCTCCGGTCCTCACTGGTTGGAAGCCAGAGACCCTCTTGAGATGTTGAGACTCAGTTTTCTCTGCAGGGAAGTTCATGCTAAGCTAATTGACCTCCCTCAGAAGGAGCAAGAGATAGTGAGCCAGATAAAAGTCAGATTTAGCTGTAACTGAACTTTGGAAGTAGTGTTCTGTCTTCTGCCGCTCTTGCCGTATTCTGTCTGTTAGACGCAAGTCACTAGCCCACATCAAGGAGAATCAATTTAACAAGGTTGTATCAGGAGGCACAAATCACTGGGAGTCATTTCAGAAGCTACCTGCTGCTACATGTTGGTTCCTAGAAGATTTGACCCCTAGATACCTTGCAGCCCTCAGCTCCTTGCGTATCCCCTGTGCCCGCTCAGATACTACCACACTGCCTCTTAGTTGTTCTTCAGACGCCCCAAGCTTGCTGCCACCTCAGGGCCCTTGCCCCAGCTGTGCATTTTCCCTAGGATATTTTCATACCAGATATCTTCCTATTGACTCGATCATTTCCTTGAGATCTCTGTTCGCTTACCTTTTTAGAGCAGCTTTTCCTATCACTGAAGAAGAAATGGAGACACTTCCACTACCATTTCCCCAGCACTCTCAGCCTCTCACTTTGCTTATTACCAGATATGTTTGTTTCTCTAACTTCTCCCTCTGCTGCATTTTAAGTTTCATGGGACACATGCTTTATTCTTTCCTTTATCACTGATACTTGGGAAGTTACAGCAGGTGCTTAGAAATTGGTGAGATTACTGACTGCATACTAACAGAACCGCTGAGACTTCACTTTGACATCGCAGCTTACCGCTGGCTGTTTCATGCCATTCTCCCATTCCCGGCCCACTTCCTTTTTAAAGTCCTCCTTTTGATCATTTAAGTGATTCACTGAGTTCTTTTTCTTCAAAAGGAATGTGTAGGTGTCATGCCCTCTGACCCCTTAGCATACCCAAGAATCACCATTTCAGTTTTGTTTTCGTTTGTTTAGTTTGAAGATTGTTGGCTTTTATTTCTTCCTAAAGCTTGAACATTCTACCCAAACTAATTTATTTCATTAATTTGCCTTTACCTGATTTCTCTTGATCAAATTTATATGTGGTAAGAACCAACCTACACAACCTTTGGTATTTTTCACTCATCTGCCTTCTATCAATAGTGAGCAGATCTTTATCTACGTGACTGGAGGGTTTTTTTTTTTTTTTCACTAGGAGGATCATTTCTCAGTTTAAAAAACTTTCAACTTCTGCATCATATGTTCTCGTACGCTTATCAGGAAAACCAAGTATCCGTGCATATTGCTTCTTTAGGGTTGCTCTTTAACAATACGATCTTTTGATCTTTTTCATGTGCAGTCTCCTTTTCCAGCTGTGTTCTGGGAATGAGCATTCCCTGTATGTTTTCTGTGTCACTGATTGAAAATTGGGCAGTATTTCTCTTGTACCTCTTATGGTTACCCATTAGATTTTATTAACTTATCATTTATTTAACTATTATTCGTTGATCTGTTATTTGCTATCCTGATTATTTGCAGTTGTACACTGTTTCTGCCCTGCAGGGGGATTGCACATTCAGTCCCATTGGCCTTTGCCCCTTCATTGCTTTCTCGGTGGAATAACATGCTTCTCTGCCTCATTAATGCTGAACGCGGCTATGTAACATGATTTTTGTCAATAAAATAAAATATACATAGATTTGAGTATAATGCACACCGAACATGCTATAAGCTGAGCCCTACAAGAAGTTTAAAATTTTTATTAGGATATATTCAGAAATTCATCTTTCATGTTGCTTTTGCACCTTGACAGCACGATATCAAGGTTGCTGCCCCCACCAAGCTGCTCCCCCCACCTCTTCCTTCTCCTCCTCTCCGATTTCCTTCTTAAGCAATCAGGGACTCCCAGGTAATTCATCTTTCTTAATTTTAATCACTCTTAAAATACAGGGTGTTGGCCAGTGAGCAGGGTGGTTGGTGTCCTCTTGAGTGGACTTACTGAGATAGAAGGTTAGTCCATATGCACAATCATTAGGTAAATGTGCAGGCACCAGGTGTCTACCATCACATTGGTATGCAGAAATTATCTTCTATTGCCTCATTGTCTCACAACTTAACCTGGATGTATCAAAGAAGTCTGTAGTTTTCATTTCTTGTAAGACATGATACCTTAGACGTTCTAGGTTCTTCGTGGGAAGTTTGGTCTCTGCGTGGGGTAGTGTAGACCCTTCAGAGGTGGGCCTAGTGGGAGTTCTTCAGGTCACTAGGGGCTCTGCCCTCAGATAAATTAAAATACTTCTCCTGGAACCTTGTTAGTTCTTACAAGAGGGTTCTTATAAAAGCCTGCTCCCCCGCACACCTCTCTTCCTCTGGCATCCTGCTTGGAGATGGGACCTCTTGCTTCTGTCACCATCCACTATGAGATGGTGCAGCTAAGGAGAGGCCCTCGCCAGAGCCTGGGCCATGTTGGTTGAACTGTAAGCCTCGAAAACTTTAAGCTTCCAAACTAAGCCTATTGTTGCCTCAAGTGTTTCATTGTTGCCTCAAGCGTTTTATCGCAGTAAAGCAAAATGAACTATTACTGCAGGTAAAAAGCGTCGCGCCTGAGTTATATTTATCCATTACCCTTCCTTTCTTCACCCTTTAATAGCCATGTTACTAAGAAGCTTCATCTCAAAGAGTCGAAGCTAGGAAGCAGGAAGGTTTTAATGGGAATTAGTACAGGAGTTAAATATTCTCAAAAGCCCTACATGTGGAGGGGAATGCTTTCCTCTGTGGTTTCTCAAAGCCCATGTCTCAGAGGTGGACCACTACTACGTTACGGTCTATTCTGTTTGTCTCAAGGTCATACCTCTGCTTTGATAATTCAAAGACTTGAATATCATTGAGCAGCATTCCAAGTTTCAGGGACTGTCATAACATTTTTTTCTCTTCTTTCTACTAATAAACATTTAATAGTAAATCCTACTTATTACCTACCATTTTAATGTGGAATCTAATTTTATCATATTTCGACTGTTGGAGGACAGTTGGACTGGGTCTCTTCCTTTCACATTCTGTCTTTTCCAGCACAGTGTAGTCCTAGGTGATGAAAGGACCCTCATTCTTCCCTTTTGCCTTGGATCGTTAAGCTGGCCTTCCATTTTTGGTGGGACCAGAGGTCTGACAGAGACATACTGGATGGTGGCTCGGTTCCTTCTCCCAGCTACGGTATTAAGTAGGTGTGGGGCAGTGACAGGAAAGTATCCTATCTGTGATTTCTTCTTATCTGTTACATCTTGAAAAGTGTCCAGGTTTTGGCATTGGGAAGGTCTGCATCCACAATCCTTCACCGATTACTGGTGGTGTGACCTTCAAAAAATGGCTCAACCTCTCTGGTCACGTCCTTTCATGTGTAGTGTGGCAGTAATACTTACATGTTTTGGTCAATGTGAGGTTTACGCAAAAGTAATAGTTATGCTGGGAAAAATACCTGGCATAAAATTAGATACTTATTAAATGTTTGCAGTGGTGCTCTAATTATCGCTATCCTGACATTATAATAATGTCATACATAGTCTATGTATTGTGGTTTGCCACAGAACAGATCGTGTGATTCACACTAACCCCATGTGTCTGCAGTGGCATTTATCAGAGGTGCATTTAATTATGTGTGAGTTTTGGAAAGTTTCTTTCCTTTTCCACGCTTCTATTTCCTATCTGTAAAGCAAGGGCAGCAACTATATCAGGGTAGCAAATAGGTTTAATCTCTTGTGTCAACTCCAGTTGATCAGTTGTTGGTAGCTGGAAAACAGATTTAAAAGGCTTCTGAGGCCTTGTCTGGGCTTTCTAGATAAGTTTGCCATGATCTATTAGCAATGTCTACAGTGGATAGAAAGGCTGGTGGCAGCTATCCTGAAATTTTCCAGAGCTGGACTAAATGCTCTCCAAGGCCTTTCCTGGATCCCCAATCCTTTAATTCCTTTTCTGTGTCATCTTGCTGGGACCTTCATGGCTGCCTCATAGCTTACCCACTCAGGTGAATATTTAGCATCATCCAAGTGAAAGTAGGCTTGTGCGGTCCAATCAAGAGTCCAAAGGGCACGGTAGTTGTTTAAGTTGTTTTTATGCATGGAATTATATTTTCTTTGAGACCTCATTGCAACTTGAACATAAAAAAAAAAATTAAAGCATTTTCATCAAAATGAAAAACAGAAGCTTCTCTAAGATTTGGCTTATCAACCATAGCCCAGAGATGCCAAGTGAGATTCGTATATCATTTTTGGTAGGTCTCTGTCAATAGCATTTAGCAATCAATACGTTAATGGGTTTGCACCCAGCTGGAAACAGTAATTTCCTACTTGAAATTGAAATTTATGGGTTTCAAAGAGCTGTTACATAATCATATGAATGTGTGGTGCAGGTAGATAGTTTTAGAAATTGATTTAACCACTTCTTTTGCATGGTCTAAGACAACGTCTCCTTTTTTTTCCGCCTTACTTGGTTAAGCTGAGCAATGCGATATGGTTTTCATGCACTTTCAAGAAGAAACCTGTGTTTCAGCTTCTCGGTTTAATAAGGAACAATAAGACAGTTATCCACAGCCATTTGATAATTGTAAGCACACTGTCTTCCTGCAGGGTGAGGAATGTTTGCCTTATGGAAATATTTTTGAGACATAGATTTCATGCTAGATCTTTTTTTTTTTTTTTTGCTCCACAATTTTTATAGCAGTGTGCATTCCTCCTGCCCCTTCCTTTTGTGCCAAACTGCAGACAACCACAGCATCTGTGTGTGGATTTGAGATCTCTAGCAGAGCAAAGATCACCTGCCTGTAATCATCCTTTACCTATACTAAGTGTGACTAAAAGTGATTTTCCAGGGGGTCTCTCAGGAATAATCAACGTTGAATACGAAATGTGTCCTTAGTGTGTCCTCAGTGGCTCTGTGACAGAACATTTTGATAGGAGAATCTATGAATATGACAGCAGCAGTAAACAGCTGAAAATAATCTATGAGGCGTTTGCAAATTACCCCTCATGAGCTACAGTGGTTGTGAAAGATAATTTGTGGTTCTCACAGAATACACTGCAAATTGGGTCTTTCATCTGCAGTGTTTTTTGCAGTTAAAACATTTCATTTCTTCTATTAACAAATGATAACTCTGCGTTTGTTAATCTAAACAATTTGATTTATGCTTTTTCTGTGCTGAGAAGCTGTTGACATTTCAGGGTAAGTAATTATTTTCATTGCCAACTGCTGTTTGTGGTGATGGCAGGCAAAAGATAGAAATTCACGTGTGCGTTTGCATCACCTTAATCATTTTCCTTAACGACTGTCCATAACCTGGAGGACTGTTTGCCTGAGTTATCATCTACTGAGAAATCTAATGGGATATGGATGTTGGCATGTGAGGATTCTAGCCACGATCAATGTTTTTCTACAAGTATTTGAAGCTTTCTCATGTAATCTCTGTGGCAGGGCACTGGGTTGACCTGAAGTACCACTGAACCCTTTGACAGGGTACAGTGCATTTCACAATGTTAAATCACTGCAGTTGAGGGGTCATGCCTTAGTGGCCTTTGTACTTTCCAGCCAGCTATGTGATGTCTGTTCAGGTAGCGTGTGGGATTAGTGTCAGGATCATCTAAGGAACACTCATGAGGACACCTTGCGCCATGCCTGATCTGCAGTGTGAGCACTGGAAATATTTGGTGAAATTTGAATGAGGACTAGATGGATCTAATTTTTCTTTCTCGTATTCAGTTATTTGCCAAAATTCACAGGCCAGGACAAGAGAAATAAAGAGTTTGTTTACCTAGATAGTAGTTTCTGTGTTCTTAAACAGAATGTAGCTCTGCCTTGTCCACTGAAGGGGCCCGTATGACAGAATGGAGAGGAGGTGCCCATTCAACAGCAGATAGTTCCTGGGGTTGCTTTTTGACCTATTTTTAGTGTGTTGAGATTTATTTTAATATTCAACCCCCATATCATCCAAGTTTGAACTTATTCCCCAGAAAAGTCAAAATTGCTGCTTCAAAAACATGGCCCATCTCTAGCCCATGCACGTGCAGGGATCCCCATGGGTAGCTGTAGGTTGCCTCTGTGCTGCTCAGGTATGAACTGATATGAGTCCTGCACAGGAGAATGTGGTGGGTTCATGGATCTGTTTCCCTATGGCTTCATTACACTGCTGGGCAAAGCCAGTGGTCCATCTTGTACATATGCAAACCTTCCATTTGCAGCCCGACTATGGTAGGGAATGCACAACTGAGTCAGGATCCAAACCAATTTTTACATGGCCTTAAGGAGTGAATGTAAATCCAGTGCTCTGAATGCAAATATGCTTTATCCTTTGAACCAGTTCCAATTGATTCGTCCTGGTTGCCTACAGTACTGTCTTAAGAAACCATCTGTGGTGCACTGGGGCTCAGCTTGGAGGTGTTCTGGGATTGATTAGCAATGTCTGTCATGGCTCTGGAGGGACAGCTATTTGCCATTTTCTACTTTTAACCCTTCTTAACTCCTCTGTGTTCTCTTCCTCTGTAAAATAAATCTAATCCTAAGAAATGAATGTAAATATGACCTGAGAGAGAACAGGTATATTCCACTTTAAGAAATCCTAGCATGAGAAAATGCAAATTTATAAAATGCATAAATCTGGAGCCAATTATTTCCATTACAGAAAGATTCCATGAAAGGTTCCTTTAAATAACAAGCTCCCCTACTGCATTAAAATGATGATTCAATTTACAAAAATTCACTTTGCATGCAACTCTTCAGGACCATGTCTGTGGACCAAGCAATCCACACCTGATTTTTTAAAGCCACAGCCTAAATGACATCCATGAAGGCTACCACCACATAGTTTGGGTCTCTTGGTAATTCCTCCTCTCCTCAGACTTCCTCCTCATTTCCTATCCCATAGTGTTGAATACACAATCTGGGTGGTGATCAGCAGCGGCTGGCACCCACCCCAACACGGCTGTGTTGCATTAGTGGGGGAATTGATTGCTCCGAGCCTGTTTATGTGTGGGTGTGGTTGTACAAGCTTGTGCACTCTGTGTGCTATGTATGTAGATGCAGATACACAAAAGTTATTACCTCGCTCTCAGCCTGATCTAAATTCATTCCTTCTGTGAATGTCCGAAATGGTCTAATCGTTTGGTGTGTATGGCCTTTTGGAAGCATCTACTCAGAATTCTAGCTCCTCTCCACTTTGCGTTTGCTTGCATGCAGTTTACCTTTGCAACAGAAATCTTCCCCAGTCTCCGGGCCAGAGTTGTATTACCTAGATGTGGAGCGCACTACTTTTGCAGCCTAGAAAGCCTCCAGTGATTTTCTGATTTAGAAAATTAAATATAATCTGATTTTTGTGGCAGACTATGAAATTCTCCACCAGTAGTCATTCCCATTAAATATATAACATAGAGAATGTCTAAAAGTATCACTGACATGGCATGAACTTGAATTAAACACTCAGCTCTCCTTGGGTAACGTCACCAGCATCTTCCTGGCACTCAAACTTGGGCAGTTTTCCAGTGGACCCTACACCTCCTAGGAATGGCAGTTGGCTCACGTGTTGGAATTCCTGTTGCGCTGCAAAAGCAACTTAATCCCAGACAGGTACCTGAAACAGATAATATCTTCCCCTTCTGTGCATGACCTCTGCTATATGGCATCACACTCATAATTTCTCAGACACAGGGCACAAGTGTCTTTTCTATTTAATCTATAGTATTTTAAAAATCTCAACATACAGTTTATTCAGGAATACTTTTTCAGACATTTCTCTGGGGAAGGAGAAGCAGTAGAGGCAGTAATAGGTAACACATGGGCCCTATTCAGAACTTTCTTCCAGCCTGTGATGATCAGTTAGCTTTCAGATGAAAGCTTTCAGGCTGGAGAGGTGTCAAGCAGCTCTTTTCCACCTGTCTTCCCAGACTCATGGGCTTGAACCAAGGATCCATCATGGTATTGGGCTGTGATGGCTGCATAGGTACAGCCGTAGATGGCAGCTGCCAGCATCATGAGACACACAATCCCACACACAACCCCCGTGATAACAACAGTTGCCACAGCATGGCGCAGGTTGGTGGGCCGTGGCTTGGGTTTGATCTCACACTCCAGGAGGTCCTTCTGGCTGTGATCCTGATGAGGCTTCAAGACCTCCCCATGCACAGAGCCGTGCTGCTGAGCCTGGGAGGAGACCAGGTCTGCAGAAGGAAGCAGGCAGGGCTGGTAAAGCTCGTAGGGGATTTTAAGGAGATCCTTTCCCTTCCAGGTGTCAGGTGACCCACAGATGACGCTGTCTGTTATTCCTCCTTTAAAAAACAAAAGCAAAGGAAGATAATAGAGCTGTGATACATGATTCCCAAAATCCTCATTCTGCATGAACTTAGACAGGTGGAATTTGTAAAGTACCTTTTTCTTTTCCGGGAGTCAAAGAATTTAACAACCATATTTTATGATGTCCAGATTTCTAAACTGGCTAAAGGCTAAAAATGTCACACAATAAATTGGCAACTACTTATGATCAAAAATTCATTAAAAGCCATGTTACCTTTACAGTGTACAAATGCTAAAGGAAAACAATGCAGAAGTTGACAGAAAGGAGCCTTGGGAGCCGACACCCAGGGTCTGTGGCGCACAGCATTTATGCTGCCCACTCTCCTGATAAACCTTGCCAAATAAGAAATGTTTTTGTGGGATTCGAATCAGAATCTAAGCAAATCATAAAACAAATTTCCATAGCTATAGACACCTGGTCTAGGTTAATAACAGAGATACTATGTGTCGAACTACACTTTTCAGTGGTCCCCAAGAGAGAGGTGGAAGAGCCTTTGGGCTGTTTTATGTATTTGGGGATTTGATGATCTGTTCATTTAGCTCATAAGACTAAGTATAGACAAACTCCATCTCCTCAGACCTGAAAGTATTTACTACTTTGAGCGTCAAACTTTCCAACAGGTTATTGAATGTGGCTTTCATTCCCCATCAGGGAATTAATTTCCTCAGATGTGTAGACTTTTGGTGATTAGGGGAGTTGGATTCTCAGTAATTCTTCTTAGAAAGAGCCCTGAATTCATACAATTTATTTTAACCTACCTGAATGCTACCATATTACTTGATTTCAGGATGTCTCTGACTAAATTTATAGCTTACAAAGCACTGTTAGATAAAGCCTCACACTTGGTTTTGACACGTAATTCTTATTCAGATTTACACCTGTCCTAAGTCAAATCAACACCTAATGTCAGCTCTCACTATTGATCTGGGTTTTGTTTGTTTGTTTTTCCATGCGTTTGCTGCCCCTCTCTGCTTTCTCCTGTTTGCACACATGGAGATCAGCTAGGCGGACATGAAGGACAGTCCTCGTAAGACACTTGGCTCATCAGGACTGGCCTTGAGCAAAGTCAGGTTGGGAATTTTTCTTTTTCTTTTTTCTTTTTTTCTTTTCTTTCTTTTTTTTTTTTGGTGTCTGGGATCTAGAACATTTACACTGATGTACATCAAAGCCCCTTTTATTTTAGATTTTGAAATAGGGTCTCAATAAGTGGCTGAGGCTGGGCAAGAGTTTGCCTCAGCCTCAGCCTTCCAGAGTGCTGGGAAAACTAGTACACATGTTAGGTGAATGATTAAAATATACCATTTACTAACAATATGAATTTGGGCTGAATTATGAAAAAAAAACTATGGAAAAACCCTCGACAGTCATCACTTCAATGTGACTAGCACCTACTGTGATGTAACACTCGAGAATTTGGGAATATTTTCAGATATATTCTGCCTGATTCTCTTAGGAAGAGTCCTAAGTGACCTTGTGAGTAGATAGGGCCACCGTACAGTGCAAATGTCATCATGTGACCAAGTTTGGTTTGGTGGCAATAGCAACATTTAACCCCTGTCCCTTTTTGCTATCACTGTTTAAAACTGAACCACCAATTGCCAGAATCTCTTGGTCCCTCTTAAGGTCTTCAGTAACCCTTTAAGACAAAAGTTCCAGCTCTAAAGCGAAAGATATTTGAGGATGTTCCCCTTCTCCTAAGATGCTTCTCTTTATGTAGCTAGCCATTGACTAGCAATATGGCGAGGTGGCTACTGCTGGGAGCCCACACTACTACCGGATGCTGCACAGAGGTTAACTTCTTGCCTTAAGAACTGCTGTACTCCTCTACAGCTGACCATCAGAGTCGCTCCAGGAAGACTAGTACATGGTACAAGGCCAGAGAGACAGAAATGAAGCTTTGAGCAGTAAGGATATTTATTCTGTCCACAGAGAACTGAGATTCCCTCTTGGGGAAGAAGGCCACCTACCAGGGCCCCAGCAATTTTGTTCTCTGATTATAGCTAGATCAAGTGGTTTATCCAGTTTCTCCAGGCTTGAGAACCATGCTTTTCCAGTTCCATACTTCCCATTCCTTAGTATTAGGATGAGACCCACAGCGTTGGAATTTGGAGCTAAAGGAATATCTATAATAGATGCTAGACCATGACAGGAAGCCAGGGACTGTGGTTCCCAAGAGCTTGATGGCATCTCATATAGCTGAAGCCTCATCCAGAATCTCCCTCCCTCTCCTGCACTCCTGTCTCAGGAGCCATGACCTATAGACAGATCTGATTGCAGCATGAGGAACCTACTCAATCCCCTATTTATATAAACTAGCAAGAAGAGGACATCCAACTTGACAAGCATTCAGTCTACCCCATCTGACCTCTGGTCATACTTACCTCTTGGTTAAGACTTGAAAGTGGATTCTTGAGTCTACATATGACTGACTTAGTTGTGGAACCTGAAACGGTCCCTTAGCTACTCTGTGCCTTTGCTTGTACTTTTGGAAAGCAGGAAAAGGAGATCATAATGCACATCACTGCCTGAGATTGCTCAGAGAACTCGGGTGGATACAGTATCCCATGTGGTGAGCGCTATACCTAGTCCAGGGTAAATACTGAATAAAACCAGCCGTGACTTAAGGAAGATATGTTTCTGCTGTTAGTCCTACAGGCACACTAAATTTTCCTACTTTGTGGCCAGTTTGGGACCATGTGACTAAGTTTTGGCCAGTGAAACCAATGATTATCACTTTGAGGGCACAGTGTCCCTGCTGTACTCTTCCATGTGTTTTGTTCTCCTTTGATGGTGACCTTAGAGTCCACATGGTAAAGTCAGTGGCATCACACCTGGAAGGAGCTCATGTCCCTGAGTGACTTCCTAGCATGCAGGCTGTACCCCGAATTCATTAACTCTGATGTGAGGAAGCAGCCAACCTTTACTGCATGTATGACCAAGATCTGGGCTGTCTAATATTACTTAGCGTGCTATCATGCCTGTGCTGTGTTCATTTTTTATGAAGATAGTGACATATCTGATTCCTTATTTTGCTTTTATTCACTGTGTCCATAATTTCTCACATTTAGCATCTTTTTGTTTGTTTTGTGATTATTTTGGAACATCCAGATCTTGTTAATACAAGTTGGTTTCACCTTCCTGAGCTGTTATTTGTGTTTTTAAGATCTGCCATGCAGCAGCGGTGAACTGCATCACCAAATCTGAGGACAAATACTATCAGTCCCCACTGGTGATACTGGGTATTACTGAAGGGTTATTAACTTGCCAAGATACCACTAGTAAGTTTTATAGTTGAGTGCAGGGATTCATCTCATTCCACATTGTTTCTAAGGTTCTAAACCTGGAAACTATTTTATTTTTTTGAAGAAATGTCCTTTTTGAATGAAAACTCTCTGTGCTGGTCTGATGTGTGTCTGTGATTTAATACAAAAATAATATCTCAAGCTGTTTCACTTCTGGATGTAACTGGTTTTATTTGCAGCCTTCTATCTAGAAGATGTTACCACATTGTAGAGCTGCTATTCCTGTACTTAAGCTCGTTAACTTGAACTTTGGCTGGTTAGTGATATAATACTGGCTATCCCATTGCTGAAAAGCTTTTTGGTACAGTATTGTCTATCTAAACTTATGGTCTGCTCTAACCTGCCTCCCTCCGCTGCAACCAACTAGAAACCATTGCCTCTAGAATCCATGTCAGTCAGTAGCTGCCATATTTTCCAGAGTCTCAGGCTGAAATACCAACCACCAACTCAGCAGCTCTCCTTGGATATGTAATAGGCTTCTCCTATATGCCCAATCTGAACTCTGACTCTAGGTCCCCCTGCCAGCATTCAACTCCTCTCCCACTCCACAGTCTGCCTTTTGTCAGCTAAAGACATCACTATATACATACATATACATATA
>PVKB01005363.1:0-100273 GCA_004027205.1 Ctenodactylus gundi
GCGTGCCCTGATGAGCCCCGTGCCCCGGGGTCCAGTCACCCTGCAAAGCCCCGTTAGACCTGAACAGCAGCACCCCGGTGCTCCTGGAAGCCGCCCTCTGCCTCCTCAGCGCTCACGGTCACCCTGGGACCAGTCACCTCCGGGAAGGGCTGGTCAGGCGGGGTCTACACGACCCCTGCCCAGCAAACCAGATCAGCCAGCAAAGAGGGCGCTGGGATAATGCCAAGGAAGCGGCCGTTGCCGGGTGGGGACACGCAGCGTGCCCCCTGCCCCTCGGAGCTGGGCTTCACGTCTTCCTGAATTCCGCCAGGAGGGAAATGAGCTGGGATCTTGTTGCCAAGGGGACGTGGAGGAGACATGGGGGCGCTGGAGGCGCCGCCTGGGAGGAGGGGCGCGTGCAGAGCCTCCGCAGGCAGGTGCTTCTCGGAGCCCGGCAGCCACAGATGAACTGGGCCTGTCCCCCGCCTCCCACCCCAGGGGTGGCAGCGGTGGGACCCAGGGCTGGGTGCAGGGCTGAGGCGAGGCCTGGGATTCAGAGTCAATACACTTAGGACTGGGGGGCAGGGGACAAATTGCTCAGTCAGTAGCGAGACCCCACAGCTGCGATCCCACGTGCCTGTGAGGACAGAGGAGGCCGGGCTAGGACACCTCAGCGAGGCCTCCTGGGCTTTCATTTTAAGAAGTTCTAGGGCTGGAGGAATGGCACAGCCGTCAAAGCGGCCAAAGCGCTTGCCTAGCAAGGGCGAGGCCCTGAGTTCGATTCCCCAGCACCAAATAAAGCCCGGTGTGGTGGTGGAGACCTGTAATCCAGCACGTGGGAGGCTAAGGCAGGAGGATCGCCGTGAGTTTGAGGCCAGCCTGGGCTCCACAGTGAGTTCAGGACCAGCCTGGCCTACGAAAAGGGACCCTGTCTCAAAAAACAAAAACAAAAAACGAGTTACTGGGCCTTGAGGGGGAGGAGAGGCTGCTCGGGTGGGAGTGGGGAGGGCCCTGACCTGGGCCGGGCGGCCTGGCCTGGGGGCTGTCACTGGGACGCAGGCCCTGCCCTGAGCTCTCTCCGACCCTCTCCCTTCTCTCCCACATCCCTCTCTTCTTCCCTCTTCGGTTACCCACCCTCAGCTTCCGAGGCCCTCGCCTGGCCTGGCAGTTCCCCAGTCCCCAGCGCAGCAGAGCCTCGGGCGGGCGGGGCACCTGCGGACTAGGGCAGCCGCCCCTGCCCGTGTCCTCTCCGTCTTCCTCCCCCGGACTCTGGGCAGCATCTGCCCGACATTCCAGGCCCCCTGCCACCTCACCTCTCCTGCAGTGGGTGCTAGCGTGGGGGTCAGTGGGTTTCATCCTGGCCCAGGCGGGCACGCTGGCACACGCTGCGATCATTGCAGCCCCCGCTCGCGCCCTCGCAGCCCTTCCTGTCCTCTCCCCCATCCCTCCTCTTCCCTGACGGCCGCCCTGTTTCCTCCAGGTGAGCACAGGGCTCCGGCTAAGAGGCCCCGGGATGGACCGGCCTCTGGCCTGAGCAGACCCGCACTGCTGACCCCCGCCCTGGCCTCAGCCATGCAGCCCGGTGGCTCCTGGTGTGTGCATTTGGTGGCCTGGTCCCCTGTGCTTGTTGCTCACGGCCTTGGCCCTGGGAGGCCCAGCCTGTGCCCTGCTCGGTGCCCGCTCCGCCGCAGTGACTGGCTCCGTGCCGTCCCGACGGTCCTCCTAGTAGATGCCCGGCTCCTTAGCCCTGTTGCCAAATGTTCTGGTGTGCGTGCTCTTTTTTGGCCACATGGTTTGAAAAGCGCACACTCCACTTTTACTGGGTGAGTGTCTGCCCTCATGGTTCCAAAAATATTTGATTTTCTAGAGTTTTGGGTTTTTTTTAGACAGGGTCTCACTTTGCACTCCAGGCTGGTCCTGAACTCACTATGGAGCCGAGGCTGGCCTCAAACTCACATAAATCCTCCTGCCTCCTGCGCGCTGGGACGACAGGCATCGCTCCTGGGAGGGTCATCTTGTAGTTCTGGGAGCTGAACTCAGGGCCTTGCGCTCCCTACAGAAGCACTCCAAACACCAAACCAGGCCCCATTTTTTACATTTTTATCTGCCTGGTTACTTGTGAAGTTTTTCCTTATTAAAAAAACTTAGTACTTGGGAGAATACTTCTAAGTGCACCCCGGCTTTATGTTAGTCTTTTTGGCACTTGCCAAATCCTCCTAACCTGAAGATGCCAGTCCTTTGCCGTTGCGGAAAATGGCTCTCGTGAGGCGCCTCCTGAGTCTGCTTCTCACGCCTTCCCTCACTCTGTTCGTGATCCCCACCTACTCACGTGTTCAGCCAATTTTCATCTTTCCTGAATAATCTGATTGCACACAGCCATGCCTTCCCCAACCGGAGCTGCGCTGTCAGAGCCATCCCGAAAGATTCCCGCAAGACCCGCCAGTGCCTCATGATCCAGTACCGTGGCCTGGCGACCTCTGCAGCTGACCTCCGATAGCCAGCCTGGTGCCTGACGTCGCCCGTGGCGACTCAGAGCCGGTGGTGCTGAGGGGGGTGGCCCGTGTCGGCTTCCAGCTGGGTGGCTCTCCTGGCCTGGAATGGAGAGGACCCACCGTGGGCACTGTGTCTATGGAAGGTCAGTCCGAGCGAGGCAGGCCTGGACCTGCTGGGACTCATGGCGGGTCCGTACCCTCCTCCCTGCCACCAGGACAACCTAACTTCCTAAGGTGAGCCTCCCCAGGCTGCTCTGAAACGCAACCTACGCTGCAGCGTGGCAGGAGAAGGGCACAGAAGGTCCATGCCCGTACCACCCCGCTGGAGACCCGGCGGCAGCTTCCCTCGGCGGCATTTAAATCTCTAGCGTGACCGGTGGGGCTGGTGGGTGGGCCTCAGGTGAACCCACACACTCCATTGTCTTGGTGTCATCTAGAGCTGGGGCTGCGGGGACCCTAAAGCAGCCGTGTGAGCGAAGTGAGGACCCCAGTGACAGCCATGATGTCATCTGGGCAGCACAGGCGAGACCTGCTCACTCCTGCTGTCCCGAGCCAAAGGGCCTCACTCTGCTCACGAGCCCTTGAACCCTGGCCCACGCTGGCCTTGTGGCCACCCACCTGGGAGGAGGTGGCCTGGGGTAGACCCACCCGACGCCGTGACAGCGAGTCCCTTGCCTGCAGGGATAACTGCTAACTTCGTTCAGTTTTCTGAGAAGCCATCTCCAGGTCGTCGACTGACTTGGGACCAGCCCAGGAGCCAGGGAGGGAGGAGGCAAGTCACGGGTGTGCCATCAGGCCCTATTTGCCCTGGCGGTGAGGAACTGCGGGACAGGGTGTGTGGCAGGCCTGCCTGAGGGCTGGCCTCTGGCCCAGGTAGCGTGTTCTTGTCAGGGACGGCATCTCCATGTGCAGCCCAGCCCACCTTGAGCCCACCCCCTGCCCACCTTGTGCGTTCCTGGGCGCATGGTGCGGGCATGGGCTGTCTGCCGTTCCTCCCTCAAGCTTGTTGTGAAACACCTGATCTTGTATCCACTTTTTGGCTGATTCTACCTCAGAAAGGTTTGAGTACGGCGAGTGTCCCTGCTCAGGGCACTTGCAGCTGCCCTGGAAACATGCTGCACACCCAAGCAAGAGTGTGGTGGGAGACCAGCACTGTTCACGGCTCACACAACCGCCTCCCAAAGTGGAGTGGGCTGTGCATGGGCCAGAGAGAGAGAGAGAAGGGGGACAGACAGATGGGTTGAGAGAGGTGGCTTTGAAGACACTGCAGCATAAACCCAGTCCTGAGAGCTCCCGTCACCTCATTGCACCCCCCCACCCCCCCACACACAGAAAGGGACACTCAGAGTGTCCCTGTGACAGCGTTGAAGGGATGAGGTGTTTGAGCAGCTGGGTTATGGTTCATGGTCGTTTAAAGCACAGTTTGAATAATGCAGTTAATCCACGAATGTTATTGAAACATCAGATTAGCCTCTGTGACAGTCATGGTGACCTGGTCAGTGTACCCCAGAGCCCGGCACACAATGGAAGGAAGTGAGCTCCCAGGTGGAGGCCTCTGGCCGGGGGGTGTCCGGAGCGCTCCCCGTGCTTGCCAGGCCAGGGCCCTAATCGCTGAGCTTTGGCCTCAGCCCCAGTGAGCACATTCGGAAGAGCTGTCTCAAGTTAAAAGACTCGAGAAGGAGTAGGAGGTTTTGAGTCCATTTGAAGAGATGGAGAGATTGGACTAATAATTGGAAATTTTCCCCTATATAAGAGTATAGAACTCGACAGCTTCGCTGGTTGATTCCCCCAAAACATTTAAAGAACTAACATGGTTCCTGAAACATTTGTGGAAAATGTAAATGACACAGAATAACCAAAAGATCCTTAAGAGAAAGAATAAAATCGGCTATCCTACAAGTTCCAGTTTTAACCTGCTCTAAGACGACGGCTACCTAGACAGTGTGGTACAGGCGCACAGGCAGTAGGCGGCCTGCAGGTTCAGACTGAGCCTCGCGTCTCCTAAGGGCAGCTGTTATTTGAGAGACGTCGGGAGGCGACTCACTGAGTACTCAGGTTGGTTTTTGTTCACATAACATTATCCATGGGATAATGGGACAGACACAAGCACAAGCACGATGTTGAGCTGTTACCCCACACCTTAAGGCAAAATTTAAAAAGCATAGATTATAAAACTGAATGTAAGAGCTACAACATTTTTAGAAGAAGGGGTGACTTTGGTTTTGACATTTCTCTTGCATAATATTAAAATGATTACCCGTTACAGAAAAATGAATAAACTTGACATTGCCAAAATAAAAGTGTCTCAGGCAGCATTAAGAAAATGAAAAGGTGAGCTACGGGCTCGGATAAAATACTGCAAATTATGTATCTGATAAAATATTCTAATCTGGGACATGGGAAGAGCACTTGCAACTCAACCACGAAAGGCATATAACTCGATTTTAATTTTTTCAGAAATGGTGTACAGTTTTCAGAATATAAAATTCGCACTTCTCTTATTAAAGTTTTTCCAGGACAGCCCCTGGCGACCCTCCCCCAGACAGCGGGAGCTTTTACCTTTTTCTGCTTTGTTTCTAAACAGAGGCCCGTTGTTCCACACCTTGTCTCCTTCGCCCACAATTTCGTTCAGCAACAGCATGGGACAAAATTTTTTATTAGCGTTTCATATTTTTGATGGTGCCTTAAATATAACTATCTTATTTTTGGATTCTTAATGCAAGTATACAGAGGTACGGCTGGTTTTTAGACACCAACCCTGTGTTAGACAGCTTTGTTCACCTTGTTTGTCGCCATTTTTCAGTGGCTCACTTAGGATCCCAAGAGCCAAATCATGTTGTCCGCAGATGGAGATGGGTTTGCTTCGTTGTGTCAGACCCCTGAGACAGCTGCGTGTCCCCATGGCCCCAGGGGGCGTCCTCTGGTCCAGTGTTGGAGGTGGCTGGTCTTTACCCTGTGCCTATCTTAGAAAGACAGTTTTTAGTTTTTCTCTTGGAAGCCTTGCTGCAGGGATGCCCAGGTGCCCTTCAGTGCATTATGAACATCTCCTGCCCTTGCCCCTTCAGTGAATTTTTGTGTTTTAATCATGAAACAGTGCTGAGTTGTGCCAGTTGCTGCTTCCGCATCTGTTGCAGCGACTTGGTGGCTTTGTCCTGTAGTCTGTGTATATGGTGCATTGCCTGAGTAGATTTTTCAGATACTAAATGAACCCTGAATTCCCAGGAGAAATCTCCTTAGTCAGGGTGTGCCGCCTATTTTTTGGTGCTGCTATGGTTTCGTGAGGATGCTTGGGTCTGGGTCTGTAAGACATATTAATGTACAGTTCTCCTGTGACATCTGTGGGTGGGTTTGATACTCGCGTAATGCTGGACATATTAATGTACAGTTCTCCTGTGACATCTGTGGGTGGGTTTGATACTCGCGTAATGCTGGACATATTAATGTACAGTTCTCCTGTGACATCTGTGGGTGGGTTTGATACTCGCACAATGCTGGCGTAAGGTGTCCAGCTCAATTTAAAAATGGGCAGCATGTTTTATCATTGCCGTTCTGTGGGAACGAAGTGGTATTTCTTTGCAATTTTAATTGATATTTTCCAAATATGAAACATCTTCAGCAAAATATGCTTAACATTTTTTCAGATGCTATCATCTTAGGTGAAATATAAGTTCAAATGTTTGCCCATTTTAATTGTGTAGTTGCAAAGACCAACATATCAAGTATTGTCAAGAATGCGCATAAGCTGAATATAAAACAGTACAGCCACTTCGGGGAAAGAGATTGCCAGCTTCTTAAAAAGCTAAATACAACAGCACTATGCAATCCAGCAATTCCACTCCAGAATATCTTCATAAAATGATGGCAGTGTACGCTGCAGAAATATTTATATGTGGAATTCATAACAGCCAAAGAGTGGAAAGAGTCCGGATATCCATTAAGCGACCCCCAGGTGTGGTGTATCCGTCCAGAGGAGCGGGCCTCACGAAAGAGGAGCGAGTCACCAGCTCACACAGCAGCATGCATGATCTCAAAATCACTGAGCTAAGTAACAGAAGCCAGTGTGGAGTCCGTGTCTGGCGGTTCCTATGTGAGGTGTCCAGAAAAGGAAGTCCGCAGAGGCAGGCAGGGTTTGTAGCTGTCCAGCACAGGCCTGAGGGCGGAGAGAGGCTGCAGGTGGGAGGGCGGTGGGTTTGGAAGGACAGAGCACTCTAAGGCTGGCGCGAAACAGCGGCTGCTCAGCTTGGACGCTGATGCAACACCTTGGGCCACCGAAAGTGGTAACCTCTAGAATAATTTAAAGTACTTTTTAGAAACACAAGAGTATTTAAAGAAGATTCCAGGATCAACTTTGGCTAAACGTAGCTTGTGATGACATACGTAAGACAATTTCCAGGACCTGCTGCACGCCTGCCCTGGGCTCCACGTGGCCCCGGCAGGCCTGGGAGCCATCATTACGCTCGCTCTTCTCACTTCACAGGTGAGAGACTGAGGCGCAGAGGCTCGGGCACCGGCCGAGGACCTCAGAGCCATGCCGTGGCAGAGGCGACCTTCGACTCCCACCCACTGGCTCACGGGGCGTCTCCTAGGGACGCTCAAAACCCTGGATTGGGAAGACCGCCTGAGGGAGTCACACAGAAAGTCAACTGTGAAAGTGGACACAGAAAGCGTCAGGAGGGAAGCATTTCACATTGGTGAAAACAGCAGCTACTACACTGCGCAGTCCCAATGTAAAGAGCAAAGCTGACAAGAGATGCCAGGCGGGGAGTGCCCCAAGTCCACCTCAGGCGGGGCGCCTCTCTCCCTCTCGCTGAGCATCAGCACTGGAGACACAAGAAACTCGAGCGCTTTGCACATAGCCCTGAGGGGAGAGACAGCAGTGAGCGTTCTTTTCAAAGCCACAGGAAATTTCCAGAACAATCAGCCACAAGTTAAGCCACGGACACACATGCACACATGTACACAAATAAAATCTCAAAACAAAAATTTTCCCTGAAGCAGAAATCACACAGGCCTTATTCTCAGTCAGATTATTAAAAGAAGAGCTAAAAAATAAACCTACCTGGCAAGGAATATTAAAACAATTTAAATAAAAATAATAAACTTGTTCTATTAAAAAGACCAAGTAATAGATTAACCTCTGGCAAATCCCTTCAAGGAAAATTACACACGACGCAATAACGTTAACAGCAAGAAAGGGCACGGATAGAAATGAAGACATTTCTACATATATGACGGTGCTGCGTACACGAAACACACCTATCAGAAAAGGCAGAAGATCTGTGTGTGATGGATAACATCAGTGTGAGAAAAATATCTAATACAGTTTTAATATGGAAAAAACAGAATGACAAATATTGGTGAGGAAAAAGAAGGAAAGACGAGGTGGTTTGAGGACCACTCGGCGCAGGCTGACGGGCTGAACCGCAAGCCACACGGGCCTTGGGGCGCAGGCTCCGGCCTTCCCAGCGGTCTTCAGAAATTGATCAAAACCAGCGAACAAGCCCTCAGACGTCTTTCAAGAGCTTCTTGCTCTGACGTTTATAGAGCCCCCGACATCTCCGTGAGATGGGGAGGTTGGTAGAGCCCGGGTGTTTATGCAGGGGAGCACTGCGGGCCACAGAGAAAGAGAGTCTGCCCTGCGTGTGCTGACACTAAAAGATCTCCAGAACGTGCCTGGCAGAGCGGAACTCCAGTTTAAGGATGCCATGGGGAGGGCGATCTCGTCACGTGAGGAGGGTAGATCTGCGAATACCTGGCCTTTTGTGTGAGGTCAGTGAGAGGACGGGGCTGGGCGGGGTGCGTTCCCTGTCTGCAGGGTCTGCTGTCCTACGCGTGGGCGAGGGCTCCGAGGCATGAAAAGCAGATGTCGCAGTCTGCTGCCCTTCTACACGGAGGCCAGGCCCGGGCAAGGTTGACTAATGAACGCACGACTGCAGCAGCCAGGTGAAGCCTTCCGGCGGACGGCACAGATCTCCCACGGGCAGCGTGTAAGCCTCAAACCCCAGCGCCGGGGCTGTCTGCCCACCATCCCGGAGCCGCCAGAGTAGGCCCTGAGCAGGGCCCAGGTGTGGTGCACAGTGTCACGCCAAAGGCTGGCCCCGGGAGCCCTTCCTCCGCCCTGGCCCCATCCACGCCCAGGGTAAGCAGGCATTTCTGCTGCAGGGAGCACGCAGTCCTGCAGAGTTGGCTTCCTTTCCGGCTGAAAACAAACACCTCTTGTTGTTTCGCCTAGAATGAGGCTGAAGGAGCTGCCGCAGCGGGAGAGCAGTGGCTCTGGCCTTCGCAGGGGTGTGGCGCCTGGGATCTGGAGCGTCCCCCAAGAGCCTCGTGTTCTTATGGACGCTGTGTAGGGTGGGAGGTGCGGCCTGGCTGGAAGGAGTGGGTGCTTGGGGCTTGACCCGAGGGGCGCGTGCTGGCCCCACCCTTTCTCCCAGTCTGTCTCTCTCTGTACCGCCCTGCTGTGAGGATCCCTCCCTGAAGCTCCGGCCCTGGACCTGCCCCCGCTCCAGCCCTGCCATGGGCTTCCACCGTGTCCAGCTGCCCACCCATGAACCCACCGAGGCCTTCTGAAACTGTGAGCTACAATAAACCTTTCCTCCCTAAGTTGTGGATGTCCCGTATTGAGTCACAGCGATGAAAAGGTAACTAAGGCAGGGGGTGACCACGGCCGCCTGCCACTGGGCTGGCCTCCAGATGCCACGGTGCCCTCTGCCCCACCCCCCTCTGGTCCTCTCGCTAGCCAGGTGACTCGGGGCCACACAGACCAGGCTGCATTCCCTCTTTGGTTGGCTTGTTTTGTGCTGGGGATTGAACCGAGCGCCTTGACCCTGAGCTCCATTTCCAGCAGGGACTCACTGAGTTGCCCAAGCTGGGTTCTAAATTGTGACCCTCCTGTCTCGGCTTTCCAGAGCGCTGTCGTGGCAGGCCTGCCAGCGTGTACAACCTGCTGCTTTGAGCTCTGGTCCACTTCTGCCTTCCTGTGGCTCGGGGCTTGGGTCTCAGCGGCTGCTGTGGCTTCACTGGGCACTCGCACAGCCAGCCGCGGCACTGTCTTCCTGAGGGGCGTCCATCATCCACTGGGGCCAGGCAAAGCCGGGGGTGGCCCTGGGCCCACGAGCCAGGCCCCCGCTGAGCCACGGACATCACCAGCCTTTCAGGAGGCTTTTGGGGCTGAGCTTCCAGTCGGCTAGGTGACAGGGTGTCTGTCATCCTCCATAGGCCAGCCTGGCGTGTCACAGGCAGTGGTACCTGTACACAAGATGGCTAACAGGCTACTTCTGGAGGTTACACACAAAGACAAAGTGAACCCCACTCTCAGATCTCCCCTCCTTTCAGTCTCCAGACAGCTGCGTGGGTTTCAGAGGTTTGTCCCTGTCCCCTGGACCTCAGCACCCTGGCACCCTAGGGGTGACCTGGTGGAGACTGAAGGGAGGAAGGAGGAGAGGGAAGGCGAGGCGGGGAGAGGGAAGCCCAGAGGGAGAGGCTGGAGAGGAGGAAGGAGCTCAGGTGGCGGGCAGGGCTGCCTGGGTGACGGCTGGCGGCTCAGAGGGACGGGGTCCTCCTTCCCCTGGGAGGAAGAGTGCTGACGGTCACGCAGTCTTTCCGGAGTCATCCCAAGAGCAATAGGGAGTTATGGAGGAGCTAAGGCCGAGTGAGCAGTTTTCGTTTTCAGGATACTCTTGGTTGGGCTGTGTCCTGACCCGCAGACTGAGCCATCTGACCCTGTCCGTCCCAGGCTAAGGTGGGATCCTGCCGGACTTTGCTGAGTGTCAGGCGTGGCTGGGACCAGGGATCAACGGTCCAGCTGGCCTCGAGGGAAGAGCAAGACAGAGCGGGGCCTCCCACAGCTGCGCAGTCGAGGCTCGGCGTCGGGGGAGAAGTGGCCACTCGGCTGCGGCCTGGCGCCCTGCTCCGCTTCCTCTTCCTCTGCTTGGTGCCCATCCTTCCTCTTCTCACTCACTTCCCTAACCGGTGAGGCCGCCTAGTTCAGTCAGTAGAAGGGCTCATACAGTAGTGGCTCTGTGCCACCCAGTCAGAAGGCCGCAGGTTTACAGTAACATCACATCATTTCTGTTCCTTGGCCAGGGAGACCTTTATGAGGTGGTCAGGAAGGGAGAATTAGTTAGGGGTCAGAGCTGACGTGGCCGACAGCAAAGTCAGATTTTTATTTATCTTTATTTTTGAGACAGGGTCTTGCTCTGTAGCCCAGGCTGGCCTTGAACTCATGGCAATCCTCCTATCTCAGCCTCCTGAGTATCTAGGATCAGAGGCGCGGGCCACCACTCCTGGCTTATGTGGTGCTGGGGAACCGAACTGGGGTACTTAGTGCTTGACTTAGCGCTTGCTAGGCAGGCGCTTAAACAGCCGAGCCGTCCCTCCAGTCCAGTCAGGTGATTATCAAGAACTGCCCAGAACAGCTTAGATAAGGCAGCGGGCACCTGCCGGCTCGCTGCCAGCTCCACTCAGGTTGCGGACACCCCGCTCCGCTCGGGCAGCGCGTTCTTCCTGTCCTCACGGCCCTGCACACATGGTAACCAGGCTGGGTGATCCCCAGGAAGACGGCTGGGGAGAAACAGGCTGGGAGAAGTCTCCCGGAAACAGCAAACGGGGTTTGGTACCTGATCAGATACAAGACAGGAGGTGAAGGAAGGAGCTTTGGGGACATTGTCCCTCGGGGCCACAGTGACAAGGTTGTAGGCCAAGCGAAGAGGCACAAGAGCAGGAGGAAATTTAGAAACTGGTGGGCATAGAGACAGTGAACAGCGAAACTTGGGGGGCACAGGAACGCAGCTCTGTGGGATGGAACCAGGGGAGCAGGCCAGGGTGGGGGCAGACAGCCCGCAAGGCCCCGGGGAGTTCGTGAAGAATGCTGGGACAGTAGGTGGAGAATGCCGGGAGCGAGTTGGTGGAGAGTGCTGGGAGGGAGCAGGAGAGGAAGGGCGGAGCACAGAGATGCACCCCAGGAAGGACGATGGCTGAACAGGCCGGGGACGCAAGCTGGACAGGAAGTAGAGCCACCGCCGGGACGGCCACCCACGTCACTGGCTGCCACGCTGGGGAGATAAGCCGCCAGCAGTCGTCGTGTCAGGCACGTGCCACCAGGGTGGGTGGGGGGCGGGGACAGGCGAGGCTGGGAAGGTGGCACCCACGCAACCGCGGATGGTGGCACTGGGCAGGGCATGCACAGGGGGCGAGCGGGCTGTGCTCCAAGAAAAGGAGGCTTGAATTTGTTTAAATGCTTCCAGAAAGTGGGGGTCATGATACATAATATGTGTGCAGGATTACGGTAAGGATTAAACTAGCCCATCACAGAACATGATTAGCAAGGAGCCTGGGACGCAGTAGGTGTCTGAGAAGTCATGGCTCTCACCGTGATTGTGTCATTAATAATGACAGTGAGCGGGCCAAAGACAGTGTGGAGGAGGGAGGGGTCTGCCTGGGGAGGCGGGGAGGGGAGGCGGCAGAGAGCGAGTGGACGGGTCGGGGTAGGGAGAGGGGCTTCCTCCCTCCTCTGTGCGCACCCAGATATGGAAACAGAAAGGACCATACAAACATTGTTCCGGCCTTCAGAAAGCTCACGACCAGGAAATGACGGACAAAGTTGCCCTCCGGGGTACTGGGAGGGGGCTAGATCCAATGCAGCGAAGCTGACGTAATCTTAGCAGGTCAGGGCAGGGTCACAGGAAGACCTCCTGGGCGAGGTGACCGGAGGCAGGAACGAGGCAGGAGGGGAGGGAAGAGAGGGGACAGCGCACGGGGCGTGGAGTAGGGACAGGGACGCAGACCCTGGAAACCATTTCTCCTCGGGGCAATGAGCTGGTCTGAGACGGGAGAGGGGTTGAGGGCGCTCAGCAGCAAGGCAGCAGAGACCCCCGTGATCTCCTGTCGGACCAAGGGCTTTGCACGTGATCCCACCTACTGGGCGGGACCAGGGTGAACGTGCTCTGCTGGGCAGGGCTGCAGCTGCTGAGAGGGAGACTGAGGGTGCCAGCCTCTGAGAAGACGGAGGCGCCACCCGTGATGACCCCTGAGACGGACAGAGTGGCGCTGGGAGAGGCTGGCCCACAAGTCCCATAGAGGGCACGGGGCCCTCGGGGGCTGAGTAGCAGTTCATACAGACAGCAGGGGCCTGGGGTGGGGGACGAGCACTGAGCTTGGAGGGGTGGGTGTATCAGCAGCAGTTCTGTGGACGACAGAAGAAATCCATCTGCGCCAGTCGTGACGAGCAGACAGGAAGGCCACCGGCACAGCCTGGACCACAGAGCTGGGAGGGCTGGGAGGATGCTCAGCAAACCGGCGGGAACGGGCGAATCTTCACCACCACTATTAGTACTGTGGAGCTGGGGCCAGGGCTGGGGTGAAGGCCCCTGCGCAGATGGCTGTGTGACAAGGTCCTTCCCACCACTGATTTTGTGAGCCTTCTCCGCACGTTTCCCAGGGGCTTCAGAGGTCCCGTGCCCCGGCCTTTTCTTTAGAACTCAGTGTATAAAGAGGGAGCGGCACCTGCATCCTTCTACCCCTGAGTCCTGCTCTTGGTCCCCAGGCTGCTCACGGTGGTCAGGGGCCAGGAGGGCTAGTGCAGGTCAGGGCCCTCGACTGCCTTTCCAGTATGACTCCGACTCTTTCCCTCATCTGCCGGACACACAAACTGGTGATTAGAAAATGCTGTGTGGCCGGGCTCAGTGGTTTAGGTCTGAAGTCTCAGCACTCTGGAAGGCTGAGGCAGTAGGATCACAAGTTTGAGTCCAGCCTGGGGAACTTAATGACCTAGTAACACGGTATCTCAAAATCACACACGAAAAAGGGGTGGGGATGTAGCTCTGCGTGAAAGCCCTTGGAAGGCGTGCACAGCAGAGCCAGCAGGGTCACCTGGAAGGGGCCCCAACTCAGGTTGTAGGGGCTTAGAAGGGTCCAGGGATGAGATCTGCCTTCCTCATGTCCCCCACTACCTGGCCCAGCCAGGAGGCCATGAGACTTTAGCCACGTGAAAACCAGGCAGACACAGAGGCTCAGGAAAAACTGGGTTCTGCCATGTGCTTCCAGGAAGGAGAGATGGGAAGTGAGCTGGCCTTAATTCAGGCTCATAAAGGAAGCTAGTAACCAAGATCTTGAGAGGTGCACCCCAGACTCCTAAAGACCATCTGATTTTGAGTGGACAGCAATGGACCTGTAAGAGGAGGAGTGGATTGTGAGAGTCTGTCCTGGCAGAGGCCCCACAGGCAGATCCTCAAATAAATGGTCCCGAAGGACTGGTTCCCGAGGGGCAGTTTCCTAAGCAGCAGGTCCCCAAGGAGCTGGTTCCCATGGAGCTGATCCCCACAGGGCTGATTCCCAGGAGAGGATCAGGTCCCCACAGAGCCAGTTCCAATGAAGCTGGCCCCCACGGAGCTGGTTTCCAAGCAGCAGGCCCCCAAGGAGCTGGCCCCCAGGGTGTGAGTCCCCACCCTCAGGGCAGCGAGTCGTGGCTGAGGCATTTGGAGCTGGCTCCCAGGATGCTGTGCTCTGACCTTGAGCTGCCCCGCAGGTGGCCTGGTGCACGGTGTGCCTGCAGGTGTCCGGCGTGCCTAGACCCGCAGAAGCTGGGTGAGCCCCAGCCCGGTGTCCCCTCTGCTGTCTATTCTCACAGGGCTGGCAGACTCCACCCTGTCTCTGCTCCTAATGCCACAGGTCCTAGGTGTCCATTTTTCTAAGCCTCCTGCCTGGCTGGGCAGTGGCTCCCCTCCTTCCTGTGAGGGATGCGGGTACAGGAGACACTTCCTCAAGCTCCTCCTGCACACATGAAGCATCTTAGCTGTATGTCACAGCCGGATGACACAGTAGACGTTGTCACCTCTATGTACAGCTGAGGAAATGGGTCCAGCAGCTTCCAGTCCCCAGCCAGCAAGTAGAGAAGTCGGGATTCGAACCTGGGTCTGTGGGACTTGATGTTCCTGTTCCCCAAAACATGGCCCAGCCTCCCACGGCCTGATGCTTTTTTTCCCTCTGACATTAAATCTCTTTTGCTTTTTGTTTCTTCCCTTGTCCCTTAACCCTTGTCTGCTCAAACCCAGACCTCCATCTCGTCCTGCCCCTGCCCACTCTGGCAAGCCGCATGTTGGCAGCTCCCAACTTTGGGCTTCAAGATCTGATAATGCACTTCCACCAGAATCACCAAACACGTAAGAACTACTGCAATGAAAAGCGCCAGAATTGCATGTGGCTGAGGACGTGGAAGACCAGCGCTCTCCCACATGGCAATTGTGGATTTAAGTTCGTATGATCGTGTCAGGAAACGCCGAGGGCGGCTCGCGGAGCTAAGTGTACGTAGCCCACGACCCGGCAACCTCAGTCTCGGGTGTACACGGAACTAAAGGGACCACACTGGTCTGCCACAAGCCCTGCACAGGGTGCTACGGAAGCTTTATTAGTAATCACAGAAACCTAGAAGTGGTCTGAATGGCTGCATTCCGGATTATTCTACACAGCAAGGAGCTCATCCTAAGGAGACCCTCCGACTGCACCCTCCCACGGGCAAGGAGCCCGACGTCCCTCGGGGGCCTGATGTCTGCCGGGGGTGCCGTACGGGCCCTCTGGTGCAGGGCAAGCCCAGCTACGGGGATGGAAATCGGGGAGCGTGTGCTTCTGGGGGAAGACACAGGCTGCGGTTCCCAGGCTGTACAAAGATGAAAACTTTCAGCAGCAAGGTGTGCGCTGAAGGTCTGCATATTTTGTTTGCTTACATCTCAATAAAAAGTTTTTTAGAAGAGCAAATGCTCCCAAAATGTAGATAACTCTGAATCTAACATACCTGTTTTAGGGGATTGCCCTGGTCCACAGAGCCTGCGGGGCGGAGCCTCATGTGGGCACACCTGTGCCAGTCTTGGCAGCATTGAGAGGTGTAAGATCCCCTTCCAGGAGAGCCAGACACAGAAGTCCCGCTGGCGTGAGTCACAGAACCCTAATATCCTCCCCCGCTCTGCGTGTCAATGTGATAGAAGATTACTGGGGAGGGGGTAGGTGACGGCACATGGCAAGGAATGAGACCCCTAGGAAACAGCCCTTGTTCCCCAGTCACAACCCCTCTGGAGGCCACTGTGTGAGGGACAGCGTCAGCCAGCGTGGGAGATGTGACAGTTGCAACACAGCCCCCGGGGGCTGGGCCGCTCCGCAGATGGCCAGGTTGTCCCGCCCACCCGCCGGTTTAGTGTCTGGGAGGGTCCTGCTCTGCCTCGGCCAGCACTTCTCCAAGTGCCAGCGCCTACTGCAGCACAACTGCCAGGGGAGTGTTTCGTCGGGTTTCCAGCCACAGACGCCCTCCTGTGCCCTCAGGATCACCAGGCCCGGGCGCGCAGCTCAGGCAGCTACTGGAAACACAGCACAGGTGTCAACCTCCGAGCAGCCGCTTCCCAACCCTCGGCCCCTGGCACCTCCGGCGAGTGTCCCTGCCCTGCGGCTCAGCACTTTCCACCTGGTGCAGAGACTGAGCCAACTCAGTTCGCAGGCCACGCTGCAGAACCTGGCAGTGACTGCCACACGCAGCTGCTTGGATTTCTACTTTTAATTCATAAAACGAACACGTAACATTTGGTTCTGCTATCACACCAGCCCCATCAGTGCTCAGATGTCAGGGTGACCAGCAGCTTCGGTGTTGGACCGGCAGATTCCGGCGTTTCCGTCGTTACAGACATTCCTGGGGACAGCCCTGGTGGGGTCCCTCGTCCCCTCTACCCTCAGACAGTCCCCTGAGGCATCTGATCGGCCCTCGCGGCCAGCTGCTCCTAGCAGAAGATCCTCGCTCCACGTGTTAAGGAAACTCACCATGTGTGTCTGTGTGCCTGTGGCTCCGCAGGCCGAGCCTAGCCAGAGCCTGGGCGCTGAGCTCGGTTCCCAGCTCAGTTTTTAGTTTTTTGCTAGCGACAGGCCCTTCCTAAGTTGCCAGTCTGTCCAGGCTGGGCTCGAACTTGTAGTCCTCCTGCCTCAGCCTCCCAGAGGGCTGAGATGACGGGGCCCGGCTTCACGAATGACTTTTAAATGCTTGCTTTGTACCTGGTAGCCTGGAAGAAAGGTGGCCCCGCAGCAGCACAGTGAGGCCACCGAGGACCTGGGGTCTCCCGGTCTCCGCGCTTCGTCGTGATCACTGGCCCCTCACGTCCGAGTCCAGCTTCCGGGTGGCCCAGGGGTGGAGAAGGGCAGCCTTCAGGCCGGTGGGCTTCCTTGTTCAAACCCCAGAAGGAAGTAAAAATGCCGTCTTCCCACCCAATTAGACTGACCGGGACCATGAGTCCTTCCCACACCAACAACAGGGGCCAGAGACTTCCTGGCGCAGCTTGAATCGAACCAAAACTCTTCAAAGATGAGAAGACCGGGGGAGACCAAAGCCCAAATCAAGCGGGAGTGCTAGCCGGGCAGGCAGTGCAGACCCGTCGTCCCCGCGCTCTGGGAGGCCGAGGCTGGGAGGTCGCAGGTTGGAGCCCAGACTGGACAACTTAGTGACTTAGGGAGGCCTCCGCTCAAAATCAAAACCGAAGCCTGGGCTGGGGACGTAGCATCACGCGAAGGCCCTGGGTTGCGTGTCCGCTGTGGCAGACCAGCAGCAGCCAGCCGCACCAACCACGCCTCCGTGGAATCAGAGGTTGGAAAGGCCTGAGCCAGACGTGGCCCTGCTGGGGAGGAGGAGAGGGAAGCAGGTGAGGGCTCGGTGGCCAGTGTCACCCGCGGCGGTCAGCGTCATCAGCCACCTTTCTCGGGGACACGGGGGCTGACAGGGATGAGGCTGTGCCCATCCGGGGCACACACCAGGCCGAGAGAGGGTCTGTCTCGGGAAGCTGCTGCCCGAGTGCCATCTAGGCCATCTGTCCGGTGTACGTGTCACCCGGAGCCTCTGAGGCGGGGGCACCCTGCGTCCTGGTTGGTGTTAGCGTGGTGACCAGAGAAGGTCTTGCGGCCACGACCCTGATCAGGCGGGGACGCGACTCCACGGCTCTTGGTGCAGGACTGTGAAGGCGGCTTCCCGCCCCACGGCCTTTTATGTTAAACGAGTGACTTTTGTCCTCGCAGGGGGTTAGCTTGGAGCAGAGGTGGCCGAGTCAAACGGTATCTATGAAACACAGTCAGCCACGTGGCGGAATGAGTCCAGGTTCGCCCGTCACCTCCCAGCCCACACAACCTGCGTGTGTGGCTGTGCTGGGTGTGGGAGAGGGTTTTAAATTCGACTCCTTCCCAAGAAGGAACAAATGACCTTGGTTCTGGGGCAGGAAGATATATTTACCAGGCAGGATCAGCACTGATCCATTTCATTTAGGCTCCCGTAAGATGGCAAGGAACACGAAGAGAGATGGAATTCATTTTACTGTGCATTGCCTCATTTGAACTCCAGCAAGGCGTTCACTTCTGAGGACCCCCCACCCCCATTGATGGGGTGTTGGGAATCGCTCAGGCTGGACTGATTTCCAGCTGAGGCCGGCGCGGCGGCAGCAGGGGCCTGGCTGCACAGAGGACGCGGAGCTCTGCGCCAGCCCGCCCTGGGTGGCTCTGTGGCCTCAGAGGCCGTCCACAGAGGGCCAGCGCTGCAGGGCCTTCCTGCCTGGGCCCAGCTCACTGGGAGCGAGTGAGGAAGGCCTGAGACGATCCCGGGGCCAAGGCCAGACCCTCTGCATTCCCGCGCCTTGGGCAAGGGTCCTGGAGGGCCCGCTGACCGTTTCTAGCTCAGCCTCTCCTGGCCTCAGGGTCTCCCCTTGCAAGACAGCGCAGCCGGGCGGGGAAGGGGCTGCACGGGCTGGCCCAAGGGCCCGAGCGAATGCTTATTCAGCCGGTGGCTGGGACGGGCCTCCTGGGGTTCGGAGGGCAAGCGCCCACAGGATGCAAGGAGGAGGGAAAAGGAGGCGGCGGTGGGCAGGTTCTCTGCTCTGGTGTGGGCGCCATCGTCCGAGCTGTCTGCAGGGTGAGGCTGGAGGATCGCAGGTTCAAGGACAGCCTGGCGACTGCACGAGCCACCACCTCCACATGAAAAATTCAGAGACGGTAACGAGACTGAGCGCACAGGGCCTGGCTTCAGTCCCCAGTAAAGAGGAAGGCAGGGAGGAGGAAGGGGGAAGGGAGAGGATCAGGGGAGGAAGAGGAGGGAGGAGGAAGGAGGTGGGGGAGGAGGTGGGGGGACCCAGAGTGGGGGAGGAGCGGACCGGTGGGAGGAGGTGAGGCGCAGGAGGCCCTTCTCACGACCTGAAGCTCTGCGGGCATTTTCCTCCCGGCCTCCGGGGCTCTAGGTCTGGATCCCCAGGCAGTGAGGCCCGGGTTCCCATGGCCGGAGCGCCCACCCTCCCCCCAGCGTGGGGCCGCGGACCCAGGAGAGGCACTGGGCGCTCACTCTAGCCCAGAATATTTCCTCTTTTCTCCACCAGACCCTCCTCCGTCTTCAGCCGCCCGAGAATGGTCCTGGTGAAACTGAGCGCTGAAATAAACCTTTCCCCTCTCAGTCCTGGCGTCGGGTGTCCTGTCCCAGCCGTGACAGGACTGGGCAGCCATTGCGCCCTGGGACTTCTCTGACCCCAGAGCTCTACCTGTACATGTCGCCCAAAATCAAGGCCACAAGAAGCCCGCCTCCCGGGCGTCACCGCCTGCCGTTCACGCCCGCCCTTGGGGCCCACCTCGGGGACGTGCCCGGCATCCCGTGGAGAGGGAAGGCAGGTCTTAAGGCACCAGCTGCGGGGCTGGGCGGAGGAGCTCCCCGTCGCGCCCGGCCACCGTCCTGGACCCGGCGAGTCCTCTTCCCTCGGCCTTAGTTTCTTCATCTGCGCCGTGGGACAACAGCGCTGACCTCACGGCGTCTTTCTGTGGGCCCAGAGAGCCCAGGAGGACCCAGCTGTGTGGACTGTGCCTTGGGGAGACCCCTAGAGGCAGAGCCTGAGACAAGGCTCCGGTGCCCGAGGCTTATGAGGGCGTGTGTCCCTCCCCCGCAAAGGGGACCGGGAAAACAGGGTGGAGCAGTGAGCTCCTACACAGCCAGGCCCCAGCGCCGTGGTGGTGCCCAGGTGTCCCTAGGGAGGGGGTCACCTCCCGGAAGAGGCAGGCCCCCCCACCCAGGGTGTGGGCACCTGCCACCAGAGCCCACAGGCCTTCCTCTTCCTCTCCTGGGCCCAGCAGCCCTCTCTTATCTGCAGCTGTCTGTGTGGGTGAGTCCCCCGTGGCCAACCAGAGTCTGGGGCCAGAGTCACGTCCCCCCCCCCCCCCGAGGGCTGTGGACGGGGCAGGAAGAGAGAAGTGGGTGGCGGCCACGCACATCCACGTAATGTTGATCACGGGGTATCGGGCAGCTGTCCTACTCTGTTTTTGGGATTGTTGCTAAATTCTAAAATCTAATACATGTACATACATATACACATGTAGATGCACATGTGTGGGACAAGCAGAGCGTGGAGAGCCTGGCACGCCCCAGGGCTGGCACCCCCGGAGGTTGAGGACGTCACCCCGTGTGGCAGGGCACCTCTGCACTTCGGGCGTGGCGCCATGGGACGGAAGGTTAGTGGTGCTTGCTGCAACTCAGCTGGTATGCGCCCAGGGCTGGAGCGAGAAGCCAGCAAGGACCTGAGAGGCCGCAGACTGGGACTTGACCCGGCGTGGGGGCCTCCAGAAAGGGGACCCTGGGCAGTGGCATCACCGCCCCTGTCCTGTTGTCTCCACGGGCAAAATAAAGAGCACCTGTGCTTCACAGAGTTGTAAGAGTGAGGCCAAGTATCCCACACCCTTCCTGGTGTGCCGAGCGCACACTCAGCCGGTGACATCCCCGGGCCTGGCGCAGAAGCTGAGTTAGAGCCAAGCGGGGTGAGCACTGAGGCTCGGGCTCCAAGGAGCAGATCGTGTGTGTGGGGGGAGACAGTGCAGAAGCTGGGGTCTGGCTGCGTGCTCAAGGCTCACTCTGTGCCGCCAGCTGTTGACACGGGAGGACTTGCCTCGGCCTATGCCGTCCCTGCCCTGTGATAGCCACTCTGGAGGAAGGTGACCAGCGGGGCCAGGGGCTGCGTGGCCTGGGCACACACAAGCCGCCACCCCGTGGGCTTCAAAGCAGATGGAGCAGACAGGTGCTCTCTACCAAATTTAGCCTGCACCTGTGTGTGTGCGTGCATGTGTGTGTGCGGGTGTGCGCCTGTGCCTGTGTGTGCTACAGGTACCAAGATGGAGGAAGGTGTGCTCTAATTGCCCGGAACCTAAAAGGGATTTAAACTCTTTAGCCTTATGAGATCCGGATCGCCAATGCGGGGCAGTGGGACCCCTGGGGCTGCCTGGGCGGGAGGGTAGGGGCAGATCCCTGCTTTTCTCTCCTCAATATGGGTGCTCAAACTCAGCAAGAAGACCTAAGTCAGATCTGAAAGAGACAGCCCACAGGGCACCCAAGAAGGCCACCCTCGCCCTTGAGAAGGCTGAGATGGGGAGAGGAATGCGGCTGGACAGGGAGCCGCCGTGTCACTGGATGAGGGTGGGGACATGCTCTGTGTTGCCCCTGGTCTCTATTGCCTTGCGTGTAGAACAGCTCAAGCAGCTTCCCAGAGGCTAAAAGGGAACAGGGTGTGGACATACGCGAGCCCTGGTCTGGTGTGATCTCTGTACCCAAAGGGCCTTGGCAGTTTTGGTGACAGCAGTGCTTCCTCTGGCCGTGCAACGTCACTACCCCTACTAATTCCCAGATGGCAGGAAAGGAAGGGAGCCCGGGGGTTGCTGGGACCCTCGTGGTCACAGAGCTAGTCCGAGGCAGAGGTAGGACGGGTCCAAGCCGGGCGCTGCTGGCTGTGGGGTCAGTGCCGCTCGTCACCCTCTGGACTGCCAGCCCTGAGCACCTCGGGAGTCTTGCGCCTGTCTTACGCTTTCCATTTAAAACGTCTCCCAAATTCTCCTGTGTCAGACATGTGATTAGACTGAGAGGACATTATGCTCATTTGTGGACTGATCCATTGAAGGTTGCGTGTTCTGCTAAAAGGCGGGGTACCTGGGTACCTCTTTTGCAGGGCCAGCCATGATCATCTCGGTGTTAGCCTTTGGGCAATGTGTACTTAATGCTCTCTGTCTTAGTTCATTTCTGACAGAATTGAGGCCATCCAGCTACAGATGGTGTCATGCATGGAGCCCAGTGTGAACCAACTGTGGGCTGCTGGACAGACAGCCTCTGCGGGAGACTCCCACACCCCAGCGTCGCCCACTTTCAGCATGAAGCAGCCAGATAGATTGGCGTCCCCTCCTCCTGTAGAAATAGGGTGGTCTCCTCAGAGGGAGAAATGATAGGTAGGAGAATACGTAAGGAGAAGTAGGCAGGGCTAAGACAGGGTGGTCCAGGCGCCGCGGGAGCAGAAGTAGGGTCCAGGTGGAGCCAAGGTCCCGGCCAAGGCCCAAGCCCCTTGGGGAACAATAAAGGAGAAGTAGCTAAGGCAGGCAGCTTAGCTCCCCCTCTCAGACTCTTCTAGGTGCCCTGAGGTAATTAGGGGGCTTACGTCATTCTACAGCCCCCACCACAGGAGAACTACGCAAAACCATCTGAGCAAAAGCTTCACGAGCGCTCAAGTCCTTCATTCCCTTGGGACCCTCACTCGAGACCCCATCTTGACTTCTCCTTTAGAGATTTGCTTTCTCAATAAACACCTTCATGCTAAAAAAAAAAAAAAAAAGGTGAGGCCTGGGGCGGGGGGCCCTGGGGTGTGACCTGGAAGGGGTCTCCTTATCCCGATCATCCCTGCTCTCTCTCTGCCCTCCTGCTGCTGTGACATGAGCAACTGTCCTCTGCCAGGCCCTCCACCACGCCCTTTCAGTCGCAGACCCAGACACCCACAAGCCGAATCTTCCCAAAACCAGAAGCCAAATACCCTCTCCTCCTTTCAGTCACGGGTGCCAGGTATTTGTCCAAGTGACGGGAAGACGACTAGTACAGATTTGCACTCTAAGCACACCTCAAGCCAAGATGGATCCATACACCTTTCCATCGTCTGAGAAAGACACGAGGTCCCCTGTGAAAAGGGGACAGTTGAAGAAGAAAGACCGATACTTGGCGGATCTGATTTGGGAGGAATCACTGCAGCTTCTGAGCAGAAAATGCATTCTTCAGGTGAGCCCTGGAATTAAGAGCAGAGGCCAGGAGACACTGGCAGTCTACCTAAAGTCACAGGATGCTTGGCCCTGGCTAAGCAGACTGCAACCGCTGGCCACCATGGGGGCTCCCCTCTCAACCCTCCTTGCCGGCTTCTGCTTTGGGGCTCCCACAGGCTCTCAGCTGTCCCTGCGGGTCAAGAGACCCCACAGAACACCTGACAGGCAGGGCTTTCTCTGGGAACTGCTAAATCACTCCGTTTCTACTAAATTCTTATAATCACAACCAAAATATTACCGATCACGGCTTGTGTCAGCCTTCCAAGTGGTCTACTGATTTTGACAGCCTCAGAGTTAAACTGCCCTTCCCAGAAAAAAACCCATGTCCCTGAGAGGTCACCCTAAATAATCCAGTACTCAAAGCTAATGGGACTTGCCCACCGGCCAGTGAGATGACGGTTAGACATTGCTTTTCCTATGGAGAGTGTGTGTTCATGCGTGTGTGTGTGTGTGTGTGTGTGTGTGTGTGTGTGTGTGTTTGTGTGTGTGTTTGGTTGTTGCCTTAATCCAGAACTGTACTGACTGGTCTCCCCCGCATTAGGCAACGTGGATCTCCCCGTCACTCTGTGTGGGTGGGACGTGGAGGGTGGCGGGCGTGACGGCAGAGGGATGAGCCTCGTGTCCTTCACCTGTGGCTTCAGCCCCATCGAGCACAGGCCACCCCCCCCCCCCACACACACACACCTTGTGCGTTCTTTCATTTTCTCGTGGCCGTGAGAGCTTTAGGCGACTTGGAAAGGAACCTTGTCTCTGGTTTCTTCAGCCGTCTTAGGATTGTGCTCACTCAGGGAGAGGTGGGGGTCAGAATGAGGAATTTGGCAATAAAGCAAGCATGAAACGGAACAGGTCCATCCCAGAGGCCGTGACCGACGTGAAGAACGAGCCGAGGAGTCAGGGCCTCTGGGACCCGGCCCACGGCTGCTGCCCTCCCTGCCAGCTCCAGAGAGACGCTCCGCTGGGAGCCAAGACCCGGATCTGTGGGAGGACCTCTCCCGGGGGTGGGCCGGGCAAATGTCACACATCAGGACCCCCACCCCCCGGTTTCCCCCACACAGCCGTTTTGCTAAACATTTAGTAGCTACATTAAGCACAAGTATAATTAACACCCAGAGGCTGGGCCCCTTGAGTGACAATATTGCTGGAGTAGGGTGTCAGAAACAGCCTGGAGCATCTCAGCAGAGGCCCCAGGACTCCAGAACTGTCGATCCTCTTTTTCCACTCCCTGCCGCGGTCCTCGAGGACCTGTGCCTCCTCCTGGGCTGGTGTCCTGTCTGTTCACCTGCCCAAGCTTCCGGGGGACCTTCTGGGGATAACTTAGTCTCTCAGGTCCTGGGTTTGTGAAGGGGGCTGATTCTTCTTCCTGTTGCAAATTCGTGAGTCAGTGTTCCAGCCTTGTCTGTCAGTGTGAGCCGCAGAGGGTCCTCCTGGTGCTGGAGTGACGTGCCCGGTGCTGGAGGGGTTGGGCACCCACAATTCGAGCCCCGGCTCTGTCACGTCCAGGAGCTGGGATTCCCCGCCCCAGGTCCTCGCTCTTCTCCGCCGGGTCCTTGTCCCCGCCTGGGAGTGGCCTCCACCGGCGCACACAGATGGCTCCTCCTCCTGATGCTGGTTGTTTCTAGTCTGGTCTGCACAGCTGCGTCTCCTGAGGCTTGAAGTGAGGACCATGTTTTACAGGACTCTTATTCCCACATGGACCTGTCCCCATGCAGCCCAGGTGGTGGGTGCCAGCTACAAGCTCACTGACTAGCTCACTGATGAGTGTAGCTCCCGGGGTCTCCCATTAACAGTGCCACTAGCTGCCTTCCTTTCTGGCCTCTGTGGCTGCTTCCTGTACCTCGCCAGCATGGCTCCAGCAAGGTCAGGGGGCTTTCGGACACAGCAAGGGGGAGCTCGCCCTCAAGCTGGCTGTAGCCGTGACAAGACCCAGAGGTGAGGCAATAAGGCAGCGGCACAGGTCGGCTGTTGGTGATTGCGCTTCAGGAGCCCGGGGGTCTCTGGCTTGTCTCTTGGGGATGCTTGGTGTCCATCTCTCCTGGCCATCATGGCAAAGGCCACACGAGGGGGCTTCTCTCTCTCTCTCTCTCTCTCTCTCTCTCTCTCTGATTTCCTTCTCTGAAGCAACATTTTTCCAGGCCACTGAGTATGAATTTACAACAGGAAAGTGAATCCCCTCACACCTTCATCCTGGGCCCCACTGGTCAGGAGTGGATCGCGGATCGCGGGTGCTTCGCTCGATGGGTCCCTGGAAGGGAAAACGGCCCCCACCGTCCTTGTAGACGGACCGTTGGGAGCGTGAGTACCGCAGACAGCATCTCAAGGAACGCCTCCTCCCCACAGGTCTGTGCCCAGCCTCTTTTTCTGCCCTTTATATCTCTAAGCCTCCCCGATCTGTCTACGCCGCCTACGAAGCCAACACTTAGGGTCGTAGTCGCCTTCCTGCTCCCCAGGGGTCACTGCAGCCTCACGTCTGTTTTTCTTCTTGAGAAAACAGGTACTTGGTGGGAAGACTTCGTGACCTGTGACCTCAGGCCCCGGGCATGGGAGTGGAATGGCTTCATCGTGGGGTCTCACCAATTCTCTCCCCAGAGGAAACTCCTACCAACCCGCAACGCAGAGCTCCTGTGTCAGTGCCTCATCTTCCAGTGTCACGAGGAATGCGCTGTGGACGGCAGGGCCCGCTTCCACATGTTCCAGGCCCGGCGAGGGCGAAGCCCGGAGCGGCTTCGTAGCCATGCAGTGTCGCACACAGGGCCTTCACAGGGCCGCTGTCATCGGCTTCTCGTCCCACTGTGGGGCCACGTTCTGTTAGGGAACACACTTCCTACTCAGGAACACCAGAAAGGCACAGGAGGGACCACCAGGCCGCCCTCGGGCGGATGCCACGGCCTCCCCTCTCCCATCTCCTGGAGCTGCGTCCCCAGGGAGCACGGTACGATAGCCAGCCCTTCTCGCTCCGCCGTGTTTGTAAGAGTACCTACCACTTTCTGAACAGTTACTGATCTCTGGGCCCTGTATGCACTTCTATCAGTTAACTTCCACCACGATGTTGCAAAGTTGGTATTAAAAAATAATTTTTAAAGTATCCATTTGTGCAAAGAGGACGAGCCAAGCAAACTTGATCCACGGTCTTTCTCCATGTAGTCCCCATCCCCGCTGAGAAGGGGGTGACTGTTACCTTTCCTCTCAGAGAGGGAAACTGAGGCCCAGAGAGGTGAAATGTCTCCGTTGAAGTCACTAGGCTGTGAGTGGCAGAGCTGAGACCTGATCCTGTCCCTGGGACCATCAGTCCTCCTTTCCCAGGTATCGGCTCTGAGTCTGCCCGCCAATCGCCGGAACCCTGGAAATGCCCAAAGTAGCGAAGCTGTGGCGGCCTCTTCAGGCAGCACTTTCAAGGCCACCAGTGAAAACTGGCTAACTGGGCTCCCAGCCTTCCCTGGGGCCAGGCCGTGAGTCCACATGGAGCCGAGAGGCTGTCTCGCTGCTTGGAAGCGTCTCGCTCACCGCTGGGGACAGGAAAGATGACGGCTGCCTCAAGTTATCAGCCTCCAGGGTTCGGCCACCCCAGAGGGGCCGGCCACACACAGCTGCTCAGGCTGGAGTCGGCTGGCACACAGGCTGGTGTCCACAGTTCACAAGCTGAAATTGGGTTTCACATTTTTTAAATGTTTGAAAAAAAATCAGAAAAAGAATCATATCTTGTGACACACAAGATATAAAGTGCACATTGCAGTGCCAGTAACTGCAGCTGGGTAGGGCACACGGCGCCCGGTTGCTGAGTAGAGTCTCTGTGCGTCTTGCCACACGGGCCCGAGCGGTTGTGGCACAGGTAGAGGGCCCAAGAGCCTAGGGCAGTTAGCAGCAAAGCGTCTGACTCCTCCCGACCCAGAAGGCGTCCAAGCCAGTTGGCAGCTCTGGCACCACTCGTCTACCTCACAGAACCCACCCACGGGGGCACCGGGGTGGCCAGCTGCATGCAAAGCCCAGGCAGGCAGGGGTCTCGCTGTCCTGTCCCCGACAACGTCCCTCGTGGCTCCTCCATCCTAGTGCCGAGAGACTTGCTATTGAGGGTGGTCACACGGTGGCTGAGAGACCCTGGGCCGGAGATCTCACGTGCCGGCGATGATGGGGACGCGGCACGCAGCGAGGCTTGTGTTCTGAGCTCCAGGTGCGCACAGCACACACGGCAACAGCCACACACTAGTCCCAGCAACGCCCCGTGGTCTTGCTCGGCAGGTACCATCCCCGGCACTTCGTGTGAATGGATGTTTGGTTGTAACCGCCTCAGGGTGACGTGCCAAGTGCTCGTGGTGCTGTACGGGGCAACCAAAAGATGTGGTGGCGGTTTAAGTTAAAAACAAAACTTACTAAAGTAAAAGACATGACGCCCAGACGGAGGGGCTCGTGCCAGAGGCCAGGGGCTTCTGAGCATCAAAGCGGGACTCAGGCCAACATGGCTTCCACTGCGAGAATTTACATGATGTGAGCATTCAGTCAGTGATCACCCCTCACTGATCAAATGTCTGCAGCAACTTTTGTCAGATAAGAACACGCTGTGGTTTGGATCTTGAGTGCCCCCCACTCCTCATGCACGTGGGACTGTGTTATCAGCAGGCCGAGCTTGGCTGGAAGGTGCGGGTGCTTGGGGTTCGACCTGGAAAGATGGTGTCATCTTGTTGAGACTGGGGGACCCGGGGCATCCTTTCGGGTGTGTGTTGTTGACTTGTGGGCCAGGAAATGGAGGAGGGGCACTCACTCTGGCGGCCGGGGTGGGGGTAGGGGGCACAGCCAAGTCTGGGAGGAAGGGCAGAACCCGTTCAGGTCAAGACCCAACCAAGCACCTGCCCCTTCCCGCTGGGCACCACCTGTCAACAGTATACAATGTCCAGAGGGACATAACTCTTCTGCGGGACACTCCAGATCCAGAGCCCGGCAGTGACCGAGCCCACAGGACCACAGGACTCCGGACAGAGGAGGGACTGAATGCCCCTTCCTCCCCAGGGTCCCCTCCGGGCGCAGCCCGCCAGCCCCTCCCATGCGGGCACAGGGCTTCTTCCTCTCTGGCCGTACGCCAGCCCCACGAGGCGAGCAGGCGTTCTGAGCTGCCCGATTCCCAGGCAAAATCAGCTAAGATCTGGGGGACCTGCTGGCTGTCATTTGGTCTTTTCGTACGGGCACTCCCTCCCTGGACCTGTCGGGATCCTTGCCACGTGATGTCCAGGACACAGTGCCTAGGGCGCTCCTGTCCCCAGGGAGCCACTGCCATAAGCAGGAGCGGAACACACAGCTCTGGACTTCAGGCAAGAACGACGCGACTCTTACAGCCCAGGGACACGAGTCGTTGGCACCGCAGAGCAGCCTCGGCGTGTCCACGCCACGGAAGCTGTGGCTCTGTGTGGAGACAGCAGAGCAAAGGGTTTCACCACCATTTTCGGAAACTTGAGTATGAGGGAGTTTTTGCTAAGGGAGCTGTAGTATTTCAGGAAAACCTGGTGCAGAGGGGAGATCCCTCCGGAGCACTCACGACCACCCCAGATGGTCACATCCCGCCGCCCTGCCCTCTGCTCAGCCACTTCCAGGTACCGGGGTCTCCGGAGAAGGTCGCGCTCGCTCCAGATGCCACACTTTGCCTTGTGTTGTGTTCCCTGTTTGCAGCCCGCCCGCTCCCACCCCCGGGAATCCCCTGCTTGGCATTACGATCACCACAAATTCTAGGTCTCCCGGTACCACTTCCTCTGCTCCACATAGGACGATGGGCATTTATCAGGATGCGGAGAATAGCAGCAGAGCCCTCGTGAAACTGAGGAAGACCAGCGTTCCAAGCCTTCTGGAGCCTGGTGGCCACGGGGACCCGCCATTCCCTCTGTCTGCACTGAAGCCAGAGGTTGCTCAGTTCTATCTACTCACCCACGCCCCCACAACCCCCGACACACAGAAACGGCAGCCGATGGAACACACTCGCCTAGGAGTTAGCTTCCAGGCTCGTGCCTGTCTCTTCAGGCCTTTTTCTATTGATTGGGATCTGGACTGCGGGGACAGGGGCATGCTGGGAACTTGTGATTCCGTTCTTTGGTCACTTCCTCTCTTTGCTTTTTACGCGTCACCATCTTTTTCCTTCTGGGAATGCCTGGTACCCGCACCGGGTCAATAGTCTGCCACTGGATATAGGAACCTGTCCAAAGCGCACACAGAAAAGCCGGAGGGTTGGGTGGGAAGGATGAAGGCCCAGGTCTTTTTCTTTATATCGAAGGCTCCTCTGTCCTTGGCACCTGGAATCAGGGGCGCAGCCTGCAGCAGGGTCAAGGGCTGGAGGAGAGACTCTCAGACGTGCACCGGAGGCCACTGCTGGCACGTGGCGGCTCCCCAGATGCAGGACTACGGCAGATGCTAACCTGGTGTCGGCCGTGAGGGCGACCCGTCTGAAAAGCTCCCACCCTCTCCCAACTGGCATGTCGGCCAGTGGTGCCACTGAGGCTCTTCTAGCCTCTCCCCCACCTCTGGCCGTGCTGGGCCTCAGAACCAGGATGCGTGCGGCGTCTCCATGGTCCCCGCTGCACCAGAAACCTGTCCTTCCAGTTGGATGACTGCCACAGTTTGGATCTTGAGAGTCCCCAGAGCCCCATGTGTTTGGAACTGTGTGTTCCTGGGAGGGAGAGGACGGCTGGAAGGCGCTGGGCCTCGGGTCTGAGCTGGGTCTGAGCTGGAAAGAGCACGGCCGCTTGTTGAGGCTGGGTTGGCCAGGGCAGGGGTTTCAGGTGCTCGTCGTTGACTTGTGGCCAGGAGGTGAGGGAGGGGCCCAACTGGCAGCTGGACGTCGGTAGAGGAAGGAAGAACCAACACTGCCAGCGCTTCTTCCAGGGAGTCCTAGCCTCTGCCTGAGCCGGGGCCCCTCGGCTTCTGTCTGCGACGGGGCGAGCAGCTCTCCAGCCTCCGCCCTGTGCTTCCGCCGCTGCCGGCTGCCCCGTGACTGGGCCGTGCGAGGCCTTCTGAAACTGTGGGCTACATGAATCGTTCCTCCCTTGGGTGAGGATGCCAGGTGTCCTGTCACAGCGGCGAGAAAGTAACCCAGACACTGACTCGCTGCTTCCGGTGCCTCACAAATGGCTCCAGGCGTTCATAACCGGCCAGGAAACTTGCAAACAGTACTGAATGTTTCAGGTAATCTGAGAGCGAGCAGCAGGAGTTCACTCTTCATCTCCACCCCAAGCAGCATGAGCGGCCTCTTGGCAGAATTCAGGGGTGCCAGGAGGCAGGTGTGTATTGAGCACCTGCTGTATGTGGAGGCTTTGTCGGGACCATTTTCGTTTCTCCCTCTAGGGATTGGGTGAGCTAGGTGGCATCATTGTTCCTTTTGGGGATGAGAAAAGTGACCTCAGGGGAAGCTGAATAATTTTCACAGGTTTTTTGGTAAGGGATTGTCACATTTTGAACTCAGATCCTCTGGAATCTTGGAATCCGTTGCATATCACAGGAACCTGAGAATTTTCCAGGCTGTCCCAAGGAGACCGGACACAAAACCACACAGGGAAGAACAGGGCCGGAAGACTTGGTGGTGTGGTGTGGGCCCGAGACCAAAAGATCACGCCAAGCTTTCCTCTCTGTAGCTGCTGAGGAACAGGCACAGACTTTGCCCTGCACAGGGTGAACGTTCAGGAGCGGTGTGGCCACGTCCGGCTCATCGTGGCTCAACGAGGGCAGGTGACTGCTGCTGGCCACGTGCTGTGCACGTTTACACCACATCTCACGATGGTCACAAGTATGCAAGGTCAGAGCAGGGGTCAGGGGAGCGTGCAGGGTCTCGGGAAACCTAAGAACTGTCACCTTCAAAGGCCAGTTCTCCAAATGCTAGCTCAGTGTTTATTTAGAGTTGAAGGTGAGTCCTAAGTGAAGGACTTGCGATTGGAGACTACCCGACCCAAAATCACATGTACTGTGGGTCCGTGTGGAGTTGAGTCTTCACGATCTAAACACACGGTGCTCTCACACCCAGATTCTTCAAATAACAATAAGGACACTCCCAGCACCCCAGACCTCCCGTCACCTCCGCTTCCTGGCCAGCCCTTAAGGTCAGCCGCCGTATTGACTCGCAATCACCGTTGCCAGTTTTTGTTACTGTTTCTGCGGGTAAAACTGGATGGAGTGTGCCCTTGGGTCTGGCGCCCTACGTCCGGCCGGTCCTCCCAGGTTGCTGCTGGTGGATGAAGACCATTTGATCGTGGTTGATGGCCTTCGGGGAACAAATACCCCACTTCCTCTGTCTGTCCCCACCAGTGTCGGGACTGCTAGGAGCAGTCTAGAAATATCTCTTGGCGAACGCTTGTAGATGTTTCTGTTGGAGAGACACACAGACAAAGAGGCAGACACAGAAGAAGAAGGCGGTAGAGCCGAGGCGGCGTGGAAGGGAGGCATGTGCCTGTCGTACATGGACACCGCCCGGCTAAGCCGGCAAGGGGCAGCACCAAGGTACGGCCCAGCACTGGCCACCGCATGTGAGGGCAGCGCTGGCTCTGTGCTCCCCGGCACCGTGTCCTCAGGCAGTCCTCGACAGGCCCACCACTCCGGGCCTCTGTCATTGAGCCACATATGACATAGTCACTTTCTTACCAAGCTCTGGTACTAGTCACATGGGCTGGTACTAGCCCTCCTCCTCCCCCGGTACTACTCTCAGGGGCTAGTAGCCTGTCCAGCACGTGCTGTTCTCTCAGATACCATTTCCCAGGCACTAACCACCATGGCCAGTCCTATCCTCTCTGGGTACTCTTCCTGAGTACTGGCTGCCCCGGGTCCATACTATCCTCCAGGCATTACTCCCAGGTACTAGTCCCACCAGGGATTGCTCCTAGACACTAGTTCCCAAAGAGCAGCACTACTCCCCATGGGCACTAGTCCTCTCAGGACCGTATTATTACCCAGTCCTATCCCCAGGAACTAGTCCCCTAGGCCAGCACTATCCCCAGGTCCTATTGTGGTAAACAGCTCTACGGGGTTCCCGTCACTAAACAAAAGAAGGACAGGTCTTAGAGCACAGACGGACACGACTCTGTCTCCCTTTGCAGGGAGGGCTGGGATCCTCAGCGAGCAGGCAGAGGGAAGGCTCACAGAAACATGGAGGGTGGGGAGTCTATCACTGGAGCCTCAGAATCCTCCCACTGCCTCCTTCCTATTGGCAGAGTGTGGTCTTTTTAGTAAGATCCCAGGTGATTGGCTCATAGTCAGGCAGGTCACCGTGACATGGTCTGCATTTCTCCTCACCCAGCCCTTCCTCTTTGTCCCTGGTCACGTGTCCAGGGTAAAAACACAGGAGGTTGAGAGATCGCATTCCCATAGGAAGATGCACCACTGCTACCAGCAGGTGGCGTTTATGATCCTCCCCCTCCTTTTTTTTTTTTTTTTAACTACCTGGCACATTTTCATTTATTGTTCTTAAGAGCCATTTACCTTATAAACTCCTTTAACAGATACTAACTCCCCTCATCAGGGTCTGCTTGGCACGAATCAGTCACTTAGGTTGTTCTGCTGGCATGAAACAGGGATTTGTTTACTGAAGTCACTGGGCTAGGCCCCTCCCCGGGGAGCAGCGCCGTGCCCAGGGCCACTAGCACCCCAGCCATCACAGTGGGAGGAGTTATGGCGGAAGTTCTTACTTTCTTCCACTTTTTAAACCAGCTCTTTAAACCGGCCAGTGAATGAACTCTTGCTACTCACGTTCTTAGCTAACTCGTTAGCCAGAGTGGTAAACTCACGGCCTTGGTGACGGCTCTGTCAGAAGCCATGCTACTGAGACTAACCAGAGCACCGACCACCCAGCCCAGTACAAGCCCCACCACCCCCCTTTCAGCTAATATCATGTCCAAAACTAAGCTGTGTTCCCAGGCGATCGTACTGGAGGTCTCCAGTTGCTCGGATATGCCCTTTCTGGCATCCCTTGTGTAACTAACAAATTTCTGTCAGCTGTTATAGATATAATCTACCCAACCTGTATCTTTGTTAACCATAAACTACAACAATGATTTCAACCTGTGGTTATTTGAATTCTAGCATTAAATTTGTTAAGCACCTCTTGGGGCCAAAAGGTCCACTAGGGGCTGTAAACTTTCTCTTATCCCAAAATAGAGTCAAGACTTAGAAAGGCTGTAGGGGCTGGTACGCCAGAGTGGAATGGAGAGCCAGTTAGGCTGAAGTACAGGTCCCACCCCGGTCAGCCAGGAGGGTCTCAGGCAATGTCCCCTTCAATACCCCAGCCGTCTGCTTGGGCCACAGGCAGTGCATACTTAATCCCTTAAAGGACCAGCCGTCACAACCGTGAGACGTGTTTCCCATGTGCTTGAACTTTTCCCCCCGCCTGGAGAGGCACGAGGTATAGCGTCCGTGAGTGGTCTGATGACCCTTGAGGGTTTCTGCCTTGGACCCTTGACATCTGGGAACAGCAGTGACAGTGTCTAGCAGGACTTATTGCCCCAGGCCATGTCATCCTGAAAGAAAGATATCACGCATGCCCGCAGAGTCTGAGGTTTTTCTCTGAAAGGAAACAGGGCAACTTGAGCCTCTGGCCTTCCTGCCACCATATATATGCACAATAGGTGCTCTTATCAGGGGCATGAAGAGAATATTTGATCCATTCCGGCCGGGCATTTTTTGCGGCTTTTATCTCTATGACCTGTTGTAAATCCTCTTACCTCCTGTGTGATTACTTCACCAAACTTTATACCATTTTAAGCCAAGTCCACTGATTTATCCCTTTTAAACAGCCCCATCTCCCACCAGTGCATGAAATCCACACATACTTCACTGCTTTTGGGGAACATTGGAGAAACAAACCGTAACGTTTCGCCCTTGGCCCCCAGAAGACCCACGTTCACCTTCTGTGCAAGCTGCACTCAGTCCTTCTCTAAGAGTCGCCGAAGTCCTAACCGTTCCAGCACTGCTAAAAAGTCTAAGCCCAAAAACCTCTTCTGAGACACAAGGCAAACTCTTCATTGTGAGCCCCTGTGAAAATCAAAGCTAAGAACTTCTAAGATAAAGCGGCACAGGGTAGGCATTCCCATTCCAAGAGAGAGGAGTAGGAGGGTAGAAAGCAACCGGACCGGTACGAGTTCTAAAACCAACAGGGCAAGGACTGAACCCTGCAGCTTCGTGCCCAGCACCCCATGTCACTGTGGCAAGACGGGTGCTCCGAAGGGCCGGGGTGGCCCCACCTCTAGAGCGTTGCCTCTGGGCTGTCTCTGCTCACAGACGGTAACCTTCCTTAGTGGGTGATCCATATTTCTGGCATCCCTAAATTTCTGGACTCTCCATTGCACCTGAGGCTTCTGCTTCATAACTTCATGTGTCGCTCATCCGGGGACACACTGCCAGGCCTCCAAGATCTTCCTCTGAAATCTGGGTGGAAGCCTCAAAGACCCAGTTCTTGCAACCCGAGAGCTGTAAATCCAGGACCACACTGCTGTTGCCAAGGTCTGCCAAGGTCTGCTGTGTTGAGCAGTAGCCTGGCTTCCTTGGGCAAGTGCTGCTGAGGCCTTTGAGTTCTTAGATGGCTGGACTCCAGGCATCTGAACTCTGGTGAAAGCTCCTCTGTTTGGTCTTACAGCTTGCCCTGGGGTACACTTCTCAGAGAGAAGTCTTTTGCATTGCCATCTGTTTTTGTCTAGCAAAACTGTGAAAATTTTACATATTTTTTCTCTGCCCTTGGTTCCTACTTTTCACCAGAGAGTTGGTTAAAATCTGCAAACAACATCAGGCTGTGTTGAAATGTCCTCCACCAGATTAAGCAGCCCACCGCCCTTAATCTCAGTTTTAGGCAAAGTCCCAGCAGAAAATGTAGATACATTTTTGCATGCATCGTTTTTAGACCAATTGTCAATAAAGTTCTCATTCCATCTGAAATTTCTTGAGCCTGGCCTTTACAATTCACACTTATATCAGCATTTTGGTCTTCTGAGCTCTGCTTATAATTTCCCATCATGCTTGACTCAGAGCACTTCACATGTTCTTCAGTCAGCATCCTGAAGCCTTTTCAAACTCTTCCCATAAGCCAGTTACAAAGGGTTCCAAGGGGCTGGAGGAATGGCTCAGCAGTTAAAGCGCTTGAGCAAGCGCTAAGCCAAGTGCTAAGTACCCGAGTTTGATTCCTCAGCACCGCATAAGCTGGGTGTAGCAGCACACGCCTATAATCCCAGCACTCGGGAGGCTGAGACAGGAGGATTGCCATGAGTCCAAGGCCAGCCGGGGCTCTGAAGTGAATTCAGGACCAGCCTGGACCACAGAGGGAGACCCTGTCTCCAAAACAAAACAAACAAAACAACAACAACAACAACAACAACAACAAAAACACAGGTTTCCAAACCACGTGGTCAGGTGAAGTCACAGCAACCATCCAATTTCTCTGGTAACAATTTCTGCTACAGTTACTTGTTCATTGCTATGGCATAATAACCAACACTCACAATTCAAGGGAGGAAAGATTTATTTTGGCTCACAGTTTCAGACGGTCTCAGTCCATCCGTGGGTGACTAGCAATGACACGTGGCAGCAGCCTAGCTGGAGGAAACTCCTCATGGCATCACGGGCCAGGCACCAAGCCAAGGAGGAAGGGGAGAGCCAGCCCCAGGAGGGAAATGATGTGCTATGTACTCAAGAGGAGGTACATGGGGAGAAGTCCCTCTAGACTTAAGGAAAATAATGTAAAAGAAAATCCCAAGTTCAGACTCTTAATTTTCCATATTGTCTTCATGAACGAAGAGCACATGATTGGGAAATTATTTGAGAATGTGAGTATCAGCAAGTGAACACTTTGCAAGTTTACCATTCACGGGTGACAAAACCAGTAGGGCTTGGCAGGTGGTCTAGCCTGTGTATTTTAGAGCCCTCTAACTTTTGACTCCTGGTGGCATGTCATATACCATGATCTTGGCAACCTGCTCAAGATGGTGGAGGTTGGCTGGATGCGAACACCGGCACCCTTCTCAGGACGGTAGGCTCAAAACTATGTGCCTCACTAAAGATAATGGTGCCAAAGATGGCAGCTGCCACCTTGTCTTACCGCCCCTTGCAGCTGGACCCTACCTCTCAACAATACACAGTATTCATAGGTACAAGGGGCTTTTGGGGGACACTCCAGATCCAAACCATGACATTCTACCCCTGGCCCCCAAAAGACTCATGATTCTTATGCAAGACGCATTTGTTCTTTCTGTAAGAGTTGCCAAAGTTTTACCAGCTCCAGCGCTGCTAAAAAGCCCAAGTCCAAAGTCTGCTCTGAGACGCAAGGCGAATGCTCAGGGTGAGCTCCTGTGAAAACTGAGGAGTTAAGCACTCCCAACGCACAATGGCACGGGGTCAGCACTGCCATTCCAAAAGGAAGGAATAGAAGGACAAAATGCCACTGCACCAAGGCCATGTTTACCTCAGTGGAGCAACGGTTAAATCCTGTAGCCTCACGTCCCGCACTTGGGGTGCACTGTGGCAACAGCAAGATGCGGAGTCAAAGGGCTTGGGTGACCCCGCCCCTGCAGCATCACCACAGGCTGCCGCCTCCAGCTTCTCTCCTTGGGGCTGGCCTCACCCACAGCTGCAGCTTTCCTCAGTGGGAGATCCAAGCCCTTGGCGTCTCTGAATTCCTGGGATCTCCACTACACCCGAGGCTTCACGCACGGCCCTCCCAGGGGCGCACTGCCTGGCCACCAAGGCTCTCCTGAAATCTGGGTGGAAGCCTCCAGGGACCCACAACTCCTACACTCTGAACGCATGTAAAGCCGGGACCACAAGGTTGTCACCAAGGTCCACCACTGGCTTGGCCCCTTTGCACAATCGCTGCTGAGACTTCTGTTTCTTGGATGATTGATAAACATTTTTCCCTCTGGCGCTACAGGATGCCCTGGGAGTACTATTTTCATGCAAGATCTTTTGCCTTTCCATCCTTTAGCTGGCAAAAGGTAGGGTCTTGCTAATTCCTGACACCCCCTCAAGGAATCATTTTTACAGCCCTGGCTTCTGTCTAATGCCCATCTCTTCAATTTCCCTGCACTCTTTTGCCCCGCTGCTGTAGGTCCTTTCAATCTTGCAAAGCTGCAAACTTTTCACAGCGTTTTCTCTGCCGTTTTTCTCTGATTTTCGGTATAGAGCTGGCTAAATGCTCCAAGCAGTGCCCATGTGACAACCTGAACATTGGGGTTCTTTGAGATTCCCTCCACCACATCAAGTGGCCTACCACTCTTAATCTCAGTCTCTGGACAAGGGCAAATGCTGACCGTTTTTGCCAGAGTAGCATATGTACTTTGAAGACCAACTGATGACACAGTCCCCCTTCCCCTCTGAAACTCGAGCCTGGCCTCTCCGATCCACACTTCCATCGCCATTCTGCTCTTCTGAGCTCCAACCAGAATCTCCCATCATGCTCAGCTCAGACCATTTAAAGGCATCTCTAGCTGGCATCTCCAAACCTTTCCAAACAACTCCTCTCACAAACCAAGACCAAAGACTTCCAAACCATACGGTCAGGTAAAGTCACCGCAACAGGCTCACTTCTCTGGTATCAATTTCTTAGTTACTTTCTCATGGCTGGAATAGAATACCCAAGATCTACAACTTCGGGGAGGAAAGGTTATTCTAGCTCACTCTTTCAGAAGATCACACCCATTTGCAGGCTGGTGGCTGAAAATGGTAGAACCACATGCCCGGGCTGGAGCCAGAGACAGAATTCCTTGTAGCATGGCGGAACAGGGCCAAGTCTGAGAGCAACTGCAGAGCCAGCACACATCCCTTCAGGTCAGCTTCAAGAACCTCTTTCCAGCCAGGCGCCAGGCGCAAGCTCCCAACAGTACGCAGTGTCCATGGGCTCATGAGGCTTTTAGGGGACACTCCAGACTCAAACCGCACCACACCTTGGCAACGATAGCAACTGTCATCCTTTTCAAAAGTGGAGACAGTATACACGGGCCCGCACCGACCTCCAGCCTCTCACAGATGGTGGCCAGGCGCGTGGTCCACGGTTTTCAAGAGAGAATGCTGCTCGCCCTCGGCAGAGATGCCCTGAAAACGCTGCCCGGAACTTCTCCTGGCTCTCCTCGGTTTTGTCAGACACACCAAAGGATGGGCATCAGAAAAACCATCTAAAAAGAAAGGGAACGGACGCAGCGTCGCCAGCAGCAAATGCCTTCTGACAAATACGATGTCTAATCAGCATAACATACTGCGAAATCTTCCAATATAGTGAACAAGAATGAATAAAAACCCACATTTCTGAAGCAGAGCCATTTTTCAAGCCATTTTATCAAGAAATCCGTTTTCTCAAGAGTCATCTTCACGGCCCAGAAATCACATCTACAGATCCTGCCATGTGACTAGCTTTATCTTTTACCTTCAGGGTAAAGTTTAGAATCTATGATTCAGCAGTATAATCACTGTTGTGGAATGTTATATTTACCAGACCTATGAGCTTTAGTAGCAATACGCGCACACACACACACCCCACACACGTGTGTGTGCGTGTGCGTGTGTGTATATATATACTGAATTAAAGAAAATGTTGGTTTTTTAACCTAGGACCACAAAAAGATCCACTTATATTTACCTAACTTTCATTCAACAAACTCAGCTTCGGATAAAGCTGCCAAGTGCACATCATCGAAGACATCTATGGTTGTTACTCACAAGGCGCATTTCTCTTAACGTGAGTGGGATGGGGGGCTCGAAGTCTCCTTCCTGATACCAGGTACAGAGCTGTTCCGTAAATACATACACCAACAGCCAGAGCCAACAGCCGACGGCAATAAACACAAATCAACAGGCAGACAGACAAAACAAAATGCACAAGACGTATTAGCTAAGCTCTGATACTTTTAGACACTTTGAGATTCCAATTAAAGTATACGGCCATGTGTTAACTTTCATCTCACTGCCTCGGACTTCCGATTTTGTGCGCAGATGAATGGCTGTAACCAAATGCCTTCAAAGGTCTTAAAAATAAAATGAAGACCAAGCTGGGACTCTCCTTAGGGAGTTTCCTATCAAGGGCCCCCCACTGTTATTCCTGACTCACGAAGGGCCGGTCCAGGGAACGGCACAGCTGCTCCATCCTCTGGGAAGCACTCGGCTCCCCATAATGGAAATTTCTTGTGCACCCATTCCTGAGGACACACTCAGCCTACATGGTGAAGGTTTCTCGTGTACTCAGGTCCTTTCCTAGGCCGAGAATTTTCACTCATCAAACTAATCTGTTCTGAGCTTGCTGCCCAGAGAGTGCTTAGCCCCGAATACTAGAGATTTCCTGCAAACTGTTATTCCTCAGCCCCTGTTGCCGAGGATACCGCCAGACCGCCAAGGCAGTACTCTTTTAAGATCATTCTCATACTCTGGCTCATGCACATGAGATCACCCAGTCATCCACTGTCCTTTTATTTGTCTTTTGGCATCATCCTTCAAACACAAAACATCTCAGACTTCTCATGGCTCTGAGAAGTTGGACCCAGGCAGAGGGACACCCACAAACTGAAGTGGGCATGCCCACACCTTGCCCAGGAGTGCCTCCCTTCCAGCAGGGCTGCAAGCCCCCAGCTTTGGGCTAAACAGCTCCAAGGTGTTCACGTGTCCAAAGGAGAGAGGGACGCGGGACGTGGAGTGCAGAGGCACAAGGTTCTATCTCCGTTTGCTAAGCGGGTTGGGCTGCTGAACCAAGCAGGCAGAAGGAGCACGCGCAGAAGCACAGCAGGTGGCCATTTTTGTTCCTGGGCTCCTGCTCCTCCCTCTGCCGCCTTCCTGTTGGCAGAGTGTGGCCTTCTCAATGAGATTCAAGGTGATTGGCTCGCGGTCAGGCAGGTCTCTGCGACATGGTCTGCATTTCTCCTCAGCTCAGCCCTTCCTCTCTGTCCCTCGTCATGTGTCCAGGGTAAAAATAAATGAGATTGAGAGATCTCCATCGTCATAGGAAGACGCACCACTGCTACCAGTAGGTGGCATTTATACTATCCCTGGGTCCTGGTCCCCCAGGTCAGTGCTATCCCCCATGTCCTGTTCCTGGGTACCGGTCCCCAGGCCAGTACTACGCCCCAGGTGCTATTCCTGGGTACTACTCCCTAGGCAGGGCCTATCCTCGTTCCTCTCCACATTTCCAGTGCTGTGCTAGTGGGCGTGGTCCTGAGAATTACTGTAAATCTGCACTGCTTTTCTCGGTGAAGCATTTGCAAGCTTCACTTTCTTGATAGTTACTAATAATAGTCTTCTGCATCTTAGCTCCTGACCCTGTAGGTGCCAACAGCTATCAATGGGACCCGGAGCAAAGTCCTCTCCTTAGCACTAATCTAGACTCTCAGCAAGGGACAGGCACTGCCCAGCCCTCAGCCTCCAGCCCGAGCACACCCCAGCCTATTTCCACCTCCTGACCACAAGCCTCCCGTACAGCCTCCAGGATGGCCTCCCAACAGCATTCCCAGAAAACCACTGCCATTGGCACCGGACATTCTGAGTGCTGGCTGGAACTCACCCGAGCCTTTCCCCACTTCTCCTTCTTGGAGGTTGGCTGATCTGGCACCCCGTGGAGTTCTGGAACCCGTGATCGTGTAGGTGTTGCAGGGTCCTCAAGAGCTGGATCTTTCCCCTGGCCAGTGTGGGGTCTCTTCCAAGAAGTCCCACAAGCTCTAGATGCTGGAGGGTGCTGATGTTGTGGGTCTGGCAGGATGGGGCCACCGCCTCCTTGTCTGGGCCTGCGGTGGTCGAGGATGGCCCTCCTGTGCCGTCAAACAGTGGCACGGCCTCCCGTCTGCATATGCTGGCGGGGTGTTTTCCTGTGTGACCTCGTGTGGACACTCGTGCATTTGCCTGCTCCCTCCACGGGGCTGTGTGGACACTCCGGGCGGCCTCGGGCTCCCTCCACGGGCTCTGCTCCCTTTCTCCCTGTCTTAGTCACGTCCCTATCACCAGCACCAGAAGAGGAGGAGGAATTTGTTTTGGCTCACAGTTTCAGTTCATGTCTGCTGGCTCCAGGGCAGAAAGGCCATGACAGCGAGAGGATAACTGTTCGCCCCAGGGCAGCCAGAAAACAGAGAGAAGGAAGGAGCCAGGGACAAGAACATAGGGACCCCCAGGGACCCCCTCCGACCAGGCCCCTCCTCCTAACAGCTCAGGAATCTATGCCTGGATGGAGCTGCTGACAAGCGCAGCACCCCTCCTCCTGCCCTGCCGTCTTCCACACGCAGGAGATGTTGGGGAACACTGGAGACCTAAACCGTGTCACACGCAGGCTTCCAGACCTGGCTGTGCCTGAGGGTTCTGAGACACGGACTCCACAGAGCCAGTGGCCCCCTGGGTCTGTCCCTTCTTCCTACCAGGCTCTCGGTGCCTCGGTGCTCTTTCTGTGGATCCAAAGTCAAGTTGTGCCAGGCCAGGGACAGCAGCTCCCTGGGCTCCCACCTCCGAGAGTGGCTCCAGTCATGCCTGGTGTGGAAGGCGCAGGTGTGGTCAGCATCAGGTGTGACCACTGTGCAGGAGCTGCGGCACCAAGGTGAAGAGGCGGTGGGCTCAGGAGACACAGTGTACTGCAAAATCCTGAACAGAGAACTTAACCACTGGACGACGGCACCCCGTTCTCAGCGTCTGACGTGCCCCGAGTGACTCTCGCACCTGTCATGACGACCGCTTGACTAGACCATAGTCCTCAGGTATTCGGGCAAACATGAGTGCGAGTGCTGCAGACACGACCAACCTGTGACCAGCTGCCTTTATGTCACATGCATCCAGTCCCAGAAGAGGCCCCGAGGGCACAGTGAGGCTTTGCAGAAGCAGCCAGGTCCTTCCCGTGCCTGTGGCCTCACTGCTGCCTGACAGTCCCAGCCAGCCCTCTGACAGATGCGCCAGGAGCCCCACCGTCAGGCTCTAACCAGCGCCAGGCCCCGAGTCTCTCCTATATGAGCAGCCAACAGGTCTTCTCTTTGCTGGCTGGCCCTGACTGGCACCGGATCACCATCCCCACCAACCTCTGGAGAGTGGTTAGAAGCCGTTGTCAAGGCAGCATCGCGCGGAGCTGCAGCCTCCCGACTCAGGGGGGAGCCGCCGCGCAAGTCACGGAGTGAGGGGCCGTCAAGGCTGCGCTACGAAGAGGCTCCGATCCGCAGAGGACGGCACGGCACGTCTTTCTCACACCAGGAGAGAAGAGATCACGGAGGAACGGCACATTTCATAATAAAGAACATGCGAAACGGTCTGGGATAGAGGGAAGAGACAGGGCCTGGCACCACGCTGCAACTTTCTCTGCGTGACAGGACGAGCACCCAAGGGCCCTTCCCGTTATTCCCACCCGTCATCGATAACCATGATGCCTGAGCTCACGGACACAACCGCTGGTCACCTGGTTTCACGCACAGGGCTCCCGAGAAAGCGTTTTGGGGTTCACCCGGCCCCTCTCCCGCCGGGCCCTTGACAACCGGGGCCGGCTGGGTCTTCTTCAGAATCCCTCCTGCCTCTACTCTTCTCCGGCTTTTTCTCCAAGGGTCCAAGCCACCTTTCATTTCAACAGGAGCAAATTTCGCCCCTGGGGATGTGGTGTCCCCAGTCCAGTGCGAACAGTCCCCTCGTCTGTCCACCGCAGCACCTCCCGCTCCCTCCAGGGAGAGGACTCGAGCGCCCCGTGCTCAGACCCACAGCATCCTCCCGGGTCTCACCCACCTGCTGCTGCACACACATGTGCAAGCCAGGCTGCTCTGGGGTTGAGCCCCGGCTCAGACTCCATCTTCCCTCTCCGTCCAGGGACACGACTGAGATTCCATCCACTTGTCTCCGATGGCTGGACATGATTGTGTTGCCTCTGCTGGACCTTAAGGCAGAGGAGTCACAGCAACCAGCGTCCGGCACCTGGGCCACTTCCCGCCTGGCTCGTGCCCTGTGTGTAGACAGGCGGGTGGGCAGCCAGAGGACCACAGCCTGCAGGTCCAGTTCCCCAAGTAATCAGCTCCGTGGCGTAGCGAGGCTCCTTTCTCTCTGTGCCTCACTTTCTTTACCTGTAAAATGGGCGAGTTGTTGAAATGAGACCTGACAGCGCTTTCAGATCTCACACGGAACATTTTCTTTTGACATAAAATTTGGGGTAAAGCACGACAACAGGCTAGTCCTCTACACCCCTCCTAGGGGCGCAGCTTTTACCATTATACAGGTAACGTATTTATTGTCCTTTTTAAACAATGAAGTTATCTAACACCAACCCTAGAGGGATCTGTCAGGCCGGACAGCCAGCAGGGGACGTTGTCATGGTCACCTTAAGTGACAGCTGAGTGAGAGTCCCTGGTGCCCCTGGTACTTCAGCACCCTTGGCATAGCCAACAGTGCCGGGTCTTCCACTGGGGCATGCAGGGTGGTGCCTGATCCCTGGCTGGCTGCCTGTGCCCAGTTCCCCGCTTGCCCCATGTCCTATGCTGACACAGGCCACCCAGGCTCCAAAGGCGGGCGAGGTCATGAGCACATAGTCATACTGCCCACCCATGAGCAAAAGCCACAGGTGCATCTTCCTGCTGTCTCCACCTCCCTTCCCTGGGTGTCCCAAGTGCCACACGGCAGCAAGGACTCGAAGAAGCACGTGCCCCTGCCCCGGGTTCATCAGTCCCCTAAGGACCCAGGAGAATGTGAGCTGGGAGGGGCCGGGCCCGGGGTCAGGCTCCAGGCTCCCGTGGCCTCCCTGACCCACAGCCTGCTAGGACTTGCTAAGCTTCCAGGGTCCCCGCTGTGATGAGCGCAGCCCCGGCCCAGGGGAGCTCAGGGGCGGCTCAGCAAGTGCTGGCTCCTCCAGCCCTCCCCACTGACTCAGTCGATCCTCTAGGGAAAAGGCTGCTGGGCCACCCTCGCTGGACTGTGGCAAGCGCTGCCTCATCAACAGATGCGAAGAACAGGAACCAACAGGCAGGGATGGAGGCCCTGGCGGGCTGCCGTGCAATATCCCCGCTGCTGTGCAGGTGACAGCAGATGGCAGAGGAGACGATAGCGACATTCAAATGCAAACTGTGACCCCCCCCCCAAGAATTCTTAACACAGCGTGGCATTTGGCATCTTTTTCATATTTTTAAAATCAAAGCAAAGATTTCTCCCAAAAATCCCATAGCAAAGGCAACCAGAGGAATGCCAGTGCTGTCCCTAGGAGCCACACACATCTATTTTTGGCACCTGGTACACTGTAATTACCATAATAGCATGCTCCCTTCCATAAAGACAGACGACATGACTGACCGGGTCCCCGCCTGGCACAGGACATGTGCTGTGGGTTGTTTTCTCAGCTGTGGACCTAGATTCCTCATCGGTACCCTGTCATCTAGTTTGGATCAAGACCAGGTATCGGCGGGAAGACCAGGGAAGATCAGGATGGAAGGACTGGACCTCCGGGGAAGGATGGTGCTTGGGAAGTCCGGGGCGTCGGGAGTGGAGTCAGCATGGGGGTCTTGCTGCAGTCCTTTCTACAGAGACCACGGGCCCCTGACGTGATGGAGCTAAACCCCCACCCAGGTCCTGGCACAGTTTCCCTACGAGGCCGCATCCTAGTCTGAGGATATTAAATTTCTACTCCCAGCCCAGCCTTCCAGAGTTACAACAGAACCCAGCTGCCCAGGGCAGGAAGTCACAGTGTGAGCAGAGGAAGCCCAGGGTGTAGCACGAAGCGGCAGCACCAGGAAGGCTCTGGTGGCGAAGCGTTCCGGTCACCCTTCCTACAGGTGGTACCGTCTGGACACCCGGAACCCTCCGTCCCTGCACACAAGTCATCCTGACCACCTGGCTCCAGCCCCTTCCTCTCAGTCTACACCTGCTTCACCCCCCGGGGTGCCCAAGCTTTCCAACTTGCTGCTGCTACATTGTCCCTGCCTGCCCTGAGTCATGGTCTCCAAATCTTAGTCATTCTGCTGCTCCTGGGAAAGATACAAAGAAATCTCTCCCGACACTGTGACCCACGCTGTCCCTCTTGGAGAGGCCCTAGGAGTTTATATGCTGCAGAACGGGCAAAGGGCACGGCCGTGGGTTCCCCCGCTATGGCTCCTGTACTGAGCCGTTCCCTCGCGCAGAGCGTGGCTTTCTGTGTATGACCTTAGCTTAGAGTAGTGACTCCCTCCTTCCTTCCCAGCCACGGTGACCTGGCCCCTGGAGTAGCCTCTCAGGCCCCAACACAGCCATTTCTTCCTGGCCCCGCAGCTGGTCAGTTAATGATGACAACCCTGACCTTGAGCGTGGACCGATCTCCCACGAGCCCAAGTGAAGGTCATGGAGGCAATAAACTGCTTCAAATTCTCTTGCTACTGCCCACAGTCTGGTTTCACCTGGGTCCTTCTTTGACCTCACAATGCCCTTACCACTTTCTGAGCTGGTAGAATGCTCTGCTCTGGGGGCTGAGGCAGGAGCGTAAGCAGTTTGGGTCCAACGTGGACAGTTTAGCAATTTAGAGAGACTCTATCTTAAAATTGAAAGATATAAATTAGGGTTGGGATGTAGCTCCGTGTTGTGACCCTGGGGTTCAATCCACAGTACCCACCTCAAAATAAATAAGAAAATAGGTATCAGGCCCGGTATTAGAATTTGAACCTCAGCTCCCCCATTTGGGAACTGCACTCTTGAGCAAGCTACTCAACTTCTCTGAACCTCAACTTTACGCTCTGTAAAATGAAGGAATTACTAACACATGCACCCCAATGGTGAGAAGCGGTTACGCTGAGGTAGCCCGTGGAAGTGCTTAGCGCGGGCCTGGCACACAACCCCCAGTCGGCAATCATGATTTAGGTCGACCTTGCGCTCTGACTCGTGGTAACGCTCACGTGCTCCTGCCACCCCTGCTCCACTCATTCCAAGGATCATGTAGACGCTGAGTCCTGGGCGAGGTCAGGTGAACAGACTCAGAAACGGCACTTGAGAAACTGGGTAGAAAGAAAATCCAGGGTCTCTCGTAGAATCCCCCAGGTCGCCTGGGGAGTCACGTGACCAGCGCTGGCCGACGCAGAGAAAACTGTGTGCTGCTAAACAGAGCTGCCCGGGGGGAGGAGCCCACCAGTCCCAGTCAGGGCCAGCAGTGGCCGCAGGAGAGCCGCCGCTTTCCACACAGGACGTGCTTCCTGCGTGGGGCACGCTCGGGGCACACTCAGGTCTTTCTGGGAGAAGTGGCCGGCAAAGCGCCCTGTCGTGGTCAAACCAAGCCACGTTGGGGCAGGACGAGCTCTTCTGAGGTGGGAAGCTTAGAGGAGCGTCTCCTAATTCCCAGGCATCAGCTGCGGCCCAGGCCTGACTCCCGGGAGAAGTTCTCCCAGGCCTAGAGAGAGCGCAGCTCGGGGGTCACCTAGAGGAAGCCCGTGGTCAAATACAAGGGACTGTCCTCACCTGGCCCGCTGGGCCCTCCCAGTGCCGAGAACATGCCTCCCACCGCTCTGGGAGCCTCTCGGGCACGGGGCCTCCACACGGCTCTCCTCTGTTGTCTCCTAGGAGAGCAGAGGTTCAGGATCCCAGGAGAACCCTGAGGATTTACAGCACTCGTGTGATACTTCGGTGCAGCAGTCCTCAGCCTTTTTGGCACCAAGGACCCATCTTTGTGGACGACTATATTTCCGTGGATGGGGTCCGAGTCCGGTGGAGGGCAGGGGTGGGATTCAGACGCATCGCTCCTATCGTGGGCTTTATTTCTGTCATACACTCTGCCTTACGGCGAGCTGTGTAATCATGCTGCTACGCGGCACAACATGATAGTCACAGAAACGGAGGGAGGTGGCGCGGGCGGCCAGGCGCACGCTGGGAAGTGGCCGTACGTGCAGGTGGAGCTTGCTGTGCTGCTCAGCTCCTGCTGTGTGGCCGGCCCGACAGGCTGCGGCCCGAGGGCCGGGGGCTCTGGGTGCGGAGGTGCTTGCTGTCCTGGTTGGCGTGTCTGCACCTTCAGGGGACGCCTGGGCGCCGAGAACCACACAGGGCAGAGACCAGCCCTCCGTGGGATCCTGGGTAAGACCTCACCTCAGCCAGCCTCTGCCTCCTGCCCTGCGGTGCGAGGGCAGCAGGCCTTCCTTGCCCGGTGTCGGGAGGGTGGGGGGTGAGTGTGATGAGACCTCAGGGGGGCCGATGACAGGGGAGACCTGGGGGAGGAAAGATGGTCAGGGTCACCTGAGAGCCTGGAAGGAAGCTGGGGTACCACACAAGATGACTCAAGCCTGGCATAACACCAATGCCTGTGATCCCAGCACTCAGGAGGCTGAGGCAGGCGGATTGCTCTGAGTCCAAGGCCCGCCTGGGCTACGTAGTGGGTTTAGGACACCAGACTGGACTCCAGAGCGAGACCCTGTCTCAAAAAAAAAAAAAAAATGACTCCTACCACTACCGCCAGACCCAGGACTTATCACTCGTGAATGACTGTGCCCTGGCGCCCCCCACAGGGTAGGCAGGGGTCAGCGGCCCTGCCCCACCAGGTCGGGGGCCTGTGCGTCTCCGGATCTTCCCAGCTGGAACACAGGCTCCTTGTCCCACACAGGTGTCCTTGGACGCCTGCGGAGCTGGGCGCAGTGCGGGTGCCCAGCCGGCCCTTGGTAAATATTTGCTGACTGTCTGCTGGGAACTGGGCCTACTTCCAGCCCGCTGCCTCGCAGATTTCCAGGCTTGCTGCTGCCTCTTGGGCCTCGGTGACACAGATAGAGTCTGATTGCTACCCACCGCGACGAGAAGACTTTTCCCCGGGAGAAAGAACCGAGGTGGGATGGGGACAGCTGCAGAGAAGCCACAGCAAGACGTCCCCTGTGGCTGCTGCTGACGGGCGTGGCTGGTGACTGGAGGAAGGATCACAAGAAGCTGACCAGACGGTGCTCACAGCAGGCCCCACAGGACAAAGGCGTGGGTGGGCGGAGCCGGCGAGAGCCCCTAGCCAGCCTCCGCGCCAGCCACCCAGCAGCTCCGGCAAGGACACACTTCCTTTGTGGCCGGGCCTGGCTGGCAGCCAGCGCTCCAACAAGGGCCTTGTGATGTGCGCCTTGCAAACACATTGGCGGCGTGGAAGGGCACGTCTGACTTGTGCTCCACGCCCCTCGGCGTTAATGTCTCCTTCCCACGCCCACGAGGCAGGCTGGCTGCCTGGGGCGCTGGGGCACGGGCCGTGGGGCCGTGAGGACCTCCTGTCACCCTAATCCCGGCTTCTGTTGGGCCAGGCTTGGGTGTGGCTTCCCAGGAGGCCAGAGAAATGGCAGAAGGAAACTGCCTGGCGTTCAGGGCCCAGTATGCCAGTGCCGTACCTGGGGCAGCTGAGGCTCCCAGAGGTTCGAGGTTTAATCTCTCTCTCTCTCTCTCTCTCTCTCTCTCTCTCTCTCTCTCTCTCTCTCTCTTTTGTGGTCGTGAGGATTGAGCCTAGGGCCTCTGCAATGAGCTACATCTCCAGCCCTTTTCCACTTTTATTTTGAGACACGATCGAGCTAAGTTCCTAAGCTGCCCAGGCTCCTGCCTTGGCCTTCCAGAGGGCTGGGACTCCAGGTGGATACCACCATGCCCAGCTTCGGAGAGGTTAACTGCTGCTTTGTGTGGCATAGCTGGAGAACACAGTGGAGCCGGATCCCAGCCCAGCAGCCTGACTCCACGACGGCGCTCCACTCCGCTCCAGCCCCGGGGTCCCTGGGGGCGGGGGGGTGGGGGGTGGGGGGCAGCGCCCTCCCCTTCCGGAGCCATACCACCTCGCTGGGCCCATGGCGTTCAACATGGCAAGGACGGAGGCTGCTGGCCCATCAGCACTCTGGCTTGGGGTAGGCGTTGATTCTCAGAATCCGGCTGCCCGCCTGAGCGTAGAGGTCAAGGCACTGCCTCTGGTCCCACTGCCCACACTGTCTGTTTGGTTTCCTTGTTAACTAAGGACAATCTTAGCTGACAGTCCCCTTGGAGGCTTGCTTGGGCCCCTGAGATGTTCCTAGGGATCTCTAGAAAGTTCCCTCCTGGCTTAGCTTTTGACCCCAAGATGCAGGTTCAAGGCCAACCCGGGCCTGCAGGGGCCCCTCTCCTGGTCCTCCCAGGCCCACTCCTGCTGCTAAGAGCCCCACATTCTGCCAGCGAGCCCTTCTTAACGACCCCCCCCCCCCTTGGTCCCCGTTGCAGCCCCAGCCCTGAGTTTTATTTTTCCTTCATGGTTCGCCCCTGCTCATCGTTCTGTGAAGCCACAGCAGCTCTGACAGAGCCGGCACCTGATATCCGGTGCCCGGGTCCCAGAACAGAGAGGGAGGCGGTAAAGAGGAGGGAGGGAAACACATGCTCCGCGTCTACAGCAGCCACGTGAATCCTCCTCGCGGAGTTAAATAGCTACAAAGTATCTGGCGTTGATCTTTAATATTCCCAAGCACGTGCCCCTTCCTCAGTCCCGGCTGCTGCCTGTCTCCCAGTGACAGCGACGGCGGCGACGCTCAGGCGGAATCGCACCTTCCATTGTGCTCTGAAGAAAGTGCCCGCCAAGCTCGGGCCCAGATGATTAGACTGCAGCAGAAATGAAAGGAGGGAGAGCGACAGGCCGGGCTGTGCGGGCCTCAGCAGACCAACCTGCGGGCCTGCAGATGTGCCTCCAGAGGGGACACACTGGCACCGACGCCCATAGCTGAAGAGGGTGTCCGAGAGACCAAGTGGGGTGCCCTGGCTGACCCCACCTCTGGGAGGCGGAGTTGCCCTTCACCACAGGCAGGGAAGACACACGGGGCTGGCCTTGGCACAGGCCTGTGACCCCTGCCCTCTGGGGGGCTGAGGCAGGAGGATCATAGGTTTAAGCTTAGCCTGGGCAAGCTAGCAATAAGACCATATCTTGAAATTAAAACTGAAACATGGGCCAGATATAGTTCAGAATGAAGGCTCTGGATCTCACACACACACACACACACACACACACACACGGAGAAAAAAAAAAGCAAAGCCACCAAGGGAAGGCATGCGCCCTGGCAAGCCATGTCACAACAGGCTCCTCTGTGAGACGCTCCAGGCTGGCTGTCTTCTCAGGACGTCCCGGGGTGCTCCTGGGGTAGGTGCAGCAGGGTCCTCCATCTGCAGGAAGTCTCGGAAAGCGAGTCAGAGAAAGGACCCATGAGGCACAGGGACCGAGGACGCGGGGCCATGGAGAGTGCGCCTCAGTGGGCAGCGACCTGTGGGGCTCCGTCGCCAGCTCCTCCGGCCCAGGTTGTGGGCAGCTGAACAGGGCTGGGGCCAAGGGCTTCAGGATCTGGACTCTGTCTGCAGAGAATACCTGCAGTGAAGACTCCAGGGACCCTGCCATGGTAAGCAGGAGAGGATGAGGGCGTGGTGGCCACAGCAAGAGCCGTGACCTATAGCATTTGCGTGTGGGGAGACAGCACCCCGTGGGGGGCAGGGATCCACGTGAGCAGGAGCCATGATCCTCAGACCCTGAACTGCTCTGAGGGTCTCCTGGCTTCTGGGCACCTGCTCCCACGGAGTCCGGAGGCTTCACTCGACTCCATGGACGTCGGGGCGCGTGGGACGGCGGGGTCCTCCACTCTCCCCTCTGGCTCTGAGGCCAGCAGGACAGACGGTCCGTTGCTTTTCCTGCCTGCGTAGATGAGTCACCACTGCTCAGCGCGCAGGCTACTCGGGCTCTTTGTGACCAGCCGTGACTGCCCAATGTGGGATCTGACTGGCTTCCGCCACCTGGATTAAGCCCAGAGCACAGTGCAGTAGTCACGGCCCTTCCCTTCCTCCTGCCTCCGTCTCCCTCTGAGCCCTAAGCCTTCCCCTCTCTCTACGTGGGGCTACGGGAATGCCATCGTTTCTAACACTTTGGGTTCTGCATATGTTCTCCATGCACCCTTTCTTCTGCCTGTGACCTGCCGTGTGCCCGAAGGGCCACCCAAGCGCCTGGCCCTGTACGGCCACCTCACGTCCTGCCTCCGCAGCTACCTCACCTCGCCCATTGTGGTGCCCCAGGGGGGAGAAGCACCCTTAAGCAAGCATCCACGTATTTCCCAATATAAGCCACCTAAGCAGCCACTGGAGACATGGCAACTGGCCTGGCCGGCCTCATCACCGTACACTGGGTAGCAGTTTTGTTCACCAGACTTAGAGAAAGAGGCACCTTAAACACCCTGAGCTTAGAGTCTCCACAGATGGTGTTAATGTTCTACCTGCAGGCAATCAAATCATTGATGTGCTCATTCCCTCACTCACTTGTTGGCTGACTGAGCCCACGGAGCCAAGCCTTTTCCGAGGGCCAGGAATGCGGACACACGCGCAACCCAGGCCTGGCTCTTCTGCCACACCCTTGGGAGGAAGTGACCAGCACAGCGGAGCCTCCTGACGCGGGCTTTTCTGGCTGTCTGAAGGGGCTTGCTTCAGCAAAAATTAGAAAGTAAAAAACCACAGTATTGGGTTTTCCCCACTGCATACGTAAATATTCAAGTCCATGTAGACACAAATAAATAGTTGAGCAAGCCGGGCTCAGAGGGGTACTGCCTGTCACCCCGGCACTCTGAGAGGCTGAGGCAGGAGGATCACAAGGTCAAGCTCAGCCTAGGCAACTTAGTGAAAACCTGTCTCAAAATCAGAACTGAAAAGTGGGCCGAGGACGTAACTCCGTGCTAAGGCCTGGGCAGGATCCCCGTGCCGTGAAGGTAAACACACAAGCAAAACCAAAAACCCAGGTAAGGCAGCAAGCGGCGGAGAAGGGACGCTTTCTCTACAGAGCTTCAGTGAACAGTAAGTAAGCCCTTCGGTGCTGCAGACAATGATCCGGTGCCCGTGCTAGCACCCGTGGGCCAATGTGTGCTGAGACAGGAGGTTGACACCGTCTCAAGTTCCTCCTCTCACAGTACCCAAGGCGACAAGGGCGGGTGGCAACTCGCTTGTGTGGGAGCCTTGACCAAGTGACAAGTTTGACCTCACCCGCAGTCAGACAGGCCGATACCGCGTCCGACGATGTGCCCCCACTAAGGGACATTCCCAAGGTCATGGCTGGCATTCTCCACCGTCCCGGGGCTCTACGTGCCAACAGCGCAACAGGGACTTCCCAGGTGAAGAGACCCAGGAGGCCACGCCAGGTGCAGTGTGGGACCCGCATGAAAGCCGGTGCCCACAAAGGGCCAAGTGCTAACAAGGTCTGCATGGGACTGGACACATAGGTCAGTGGCTAGGGCCCCGTGTGCACAAGTCCCTGGGTTCAAGTCTCCAGGACCATATGAAAAGTGACTAGACAAGGCGGTGCACGCCTGTAATCTCAACACTTGGTAGGTTGAGACAAGAGGATTGCTGTGGCTTCAAGGCCAGCCTTGGCTACATAGTGAGTTCAGGACCAGCCTGGGCTAGGGAGAAAGACGCTGGAGAGAGAGAGGGAGGGAGAGAGACCAAGGAGGCCGCTAAGGGCAGACACGCAGGCTCTGGCAGCTGCGAATTCAGCCAACACACACCAGGGCAGCGAAGGCCACGCGGAAGGTGGGAGTCCCGCATTAGCCCAGGTGCTTCGGGTGACTCACACCAGCAGGGACGATTGCACCTAACATTGACTATTTCCTGGGAATTGGAACCTGCCCGGGCAGGGACGTGGAGTCCACGTTACCTGGGAGCGGGGAACAGAGGCCCGTGAATGCTTGCTCACTATCCAGCAGGTGCTCCGACTCTGATCGAGAAGCCCAAATGCTTGTTACTTGAGCCCTTAGCCAAACAGAGAAAACAGAAGGCGGGATGGGGCGTGGAGAAGGAGACGTCGGGGAGGGGCCCGCCGCCAGGGGCTGAGCAGCGATGTCTTCCGGCCCTTGCGCTCAGGTTGCGCGTGGATTTCTGCCGGAAGGTCCTCATGGTCTTCCAGAGGCGATACTGGTAACTACCCATCCTACAGGTGAGGAAGCAGAGGCACAAGGCAGCTAGGCAACACACAGGGCAGAAGTGCAACAGACATTCATAAAAATAACGACCGTGGGAGGAAAGAAAAGAATAATGCATGAAGAAAAGAGAAAGAACGAGAAGCACACCGCAGGTCCTGCCGGCAGGAGCGGGGCCAGGCCGTGCGTGCCCGTCTGGAACCCGAGCCCCGGGCTGCCTCCGCCCGCCTCGCTATCTTCCTAGAAAGGGCGTCGGTGGAGGGACTCGGAGCCAGCTAAAACACAGTCCCCGGAAACAATTACATCGGACAGAGCCCCGGGAGATTTCTGGCTCGGTCGCGTCACCAGGATTCTCAGGGGCAGCCGTCTGCCCGGTGACAGGCACTGGAGCCACACGGTGAGAGCGGGGAGCCCAGCCGAGCCGGGCTGCTCTTGCAGGGGACTCTGCTGCTCTGACTCAGCCCCTTCCTGACACAGAGTGATCACGCGTGGCCATGTGCGGGCGCAGGACACGCGGGGCGCGGCTCCCCTGGGCAGCAGGTCTTCGCCCTGGCTCTGCTCCTTGCTCACCCTCCTTCGCTTTTGAATTCGACCTTCCTGCTGATCACCTGGCCAGGAAGATAAACAGAAGCGAGGAGTAAAGAATTTAGGTCCAACTTTTGGTCTCAGATAAGAAAAAGGAAGCTGGTTCTGTGAACAAAGAGGGCATTTTCCCTCCCTTGCTCCCAGAGTCTGAGTCATGGGCTGCCCGGAACCCTCGACCTGGGCGGTTCAGTGCAGCAGCCTCTGGCCACGAGGCGCTGAGACCCTGGAAGACGGACAGTACGAATGGGAACGGGCCACAACGTAAAATACACACGAGGCTCTTGTGACGTGGCATGAAGGCAAAAACAATGTGAGATCTCGTCAATGGTTGTCATGTTGATTGAATGTTAAAATTATAACGTGGGGCATGTTGAGCCAAATAAACATGGTTCTTACGCGGCTTATCTGCTTCTTTTTACTTTTTGAAATGTGACTGCTAGAGTGTCTGAAACAAGCCGTGTGATCGCTAGCGTATCGTTGCTAACGGGTACAGTTGTAGATGCTGCGGACAGAGTCCTTGATGCCTCTGCCCGGGGACGACCCCACTCACCGCCCTCGCAGGAGCCCAGGGTGCCAGACACATCACCCCCACGCCCACGGCCGCACAGCTTCCCATCTGGGCGCCAGGGCCTGATCCAGTGTGGGGATGGTTGGAGGAGGGTCCCGGAGAAGTGGAAGGTGGGGACGGAGGTGAACCGCTGAGCCAGGGAAAAGGAACTGAAAAGATGAAGCAGAGAAAATCTCAGAAGCAAAGACAGGCTTTAAACACACACACACACACACACACACACACACACACACACACACTCACAGGTGAGAGAGGAGGTATTCCAACAGGAAAACAGAACCTCGCTGTACGGAGAAGACGTCCACAGCAAAGAGAGCTCCTAGAAATTAAAACCCAATAGCAGAAGTTTGAACCTCAGTAGGAGAGGCTCGCTATCACTTACTGCAAACAGGCCGGTAGTCTACGCAGTCTGAAGAAAGTAAACCAAGGGAGCAGAGCGAGATAACAAAGCCGCAGAGATAAGAAAGTCTGCAGCGCGGGTCGGCATCTCCACCATGACTCACGGGAGTGAGTGCCTCTGCTGCGGCACCGCACCGTCACACCAGATTCCCAGCCCCATGACAACGCGTGTTACGTCATAAGACAGTCAGTCAGAGTTCTCCAAGGGACGGACCCCCGGGGAGACGCAGAAATTGGAGGGGCTTTATTACGGGAAGCGGCTCACTCATGAGGGAGGAAGGGACGTCCTGTGATCTGCCACCCGCAGTCTGGAGACCCAGTGGTGTAACTCAGTCCAAGTCCCGGGGAGTCAACAGCGTGAATCCCTGGTCCAAAGCCAAAGGCTTGAGAATCGGGCTGGGGCCTGGGGAGGGACCCCTGGGGTGAGTCTTGGAGTCCAGAGGCTGGAGACCCAGGAGCTCTTGATGTCTGGAGGCAAGAGAAAATAGATATGTCCTCTCAAGGAGAACGAGAGAGGGGCTGGGGCATGTGTCAGTAGCTAGAGTGCTCGTCTGGCACGGACAAGCCCTGGGTTAAATTCTTCAGCACCGCATAAAAATTAGACTGTGGTAGCTCCTGACCATAATCACAGCACTCAGGAGGCTGAGGCAGAAGGATTGTCGTGAGTTCAAAGCCAGTCTGGGCTACACAGGGAGTTCAGAAAATGACCAGAAAATTCTGTCTTAAAAAGGAGGAGACTGGAGACTTCAAGTTTCGCACCCTTGCTCTTCTGTCAGCCTTCAAAGCTGGCATGACACAGGCCCACGCTGGTGAGGTCGAATAACTTATCCAAATGTTAATCTCCTCCAGAATCCCCCCACCCCCAACACACACACCCTGGAGCAAAGGTTTTCCAGCTCACTCAGCTCACTTAGTCCAGTGGTCTCCAACATTTTTGACACCAGACACTGGTTTAATTGAAGACCATTCTCCCAAGGACTGGGGTGGTGGGGTGTGTCCTTGTTCTGCATAGGTTATTGGGGGACAGCTTTTGAATGGTGAGCAAAGGCAGGAAGGGAGTGGAGAGTTATGCTCACCTCCCAAGGAGCCTGTCCGCAGCCTGGGGGGTGGGAGGAGAGCTCCTGCCTCAGCCTACACTAGTTGATACCACACTTACAGGCTGTTGTTTTTTTAACACTCATTATAACCTGCTAACTTTTGTTCATCTTTTAGTGGGACACAATCTGAGTTGCACAAACTCTGGTCTAAAAGATGCAGCATCTAACTTTTAAAGTTTTGGGAGAAAGAAGAGAATAGATTGGCAAATAAATAATGTAAGAATATTTTCAAAAGAATTAGTGAACTCGCATCTGTCGAAAGATTTCACTATGGGGCTCAGACAATGAAATTTTAAAAATTCGCACCAACATATCTCATCATCAAATATCAGGACATCAGAGACAGAGTCACTTCAAGTTCCAGAAGGACAAACAGACGGGAATAATACCAAGACAATAAGAAAGAAGTACACCAGACATCTCAACTGGGAGGATGAATGTTAGCGGGCAGTGGACATGCGGCTCAGCTCTGGGTGGGCCAACTGAAATTCTATCTCCAGGCACACCTCAGCGAGGTCTGAGAACAGAGCAAAGATGGCGCCCACATGAAGCCTCAGCAGTGTGTCCCCTGGCATCCTTTCCTACCAAGATCCTGGAGGGGACAGGTCAGTGAAATAAAAATGTAAACCCAGAGAAAAATTAGAGGAATCAGTGCAGAAGGCACCTCTGCGCCAGCCCGGGAGGGAAATAGAACAGATGGGACGCAAAGAAGAGTCCCAACACGGAGGAGCCTCTGAGCAGGGGAATGAGTGATGATTTGGTACTTGAGAGAAATATTGAAAACCTACGGGAAGACCTGTAGCTGTCCTGGGCATGAGCAGGGCATGGTGGAAATGAGTCGGGTACGTGGGATGGTAGCAAGAGGAAGGCAGGGTAAGTTTTCAAGAAAGGAACGCAGCCATCCCACGTGAATTGACTCACCCGTGAGCAATCTTTTCACTGTCTTGACGTAAACACAGATGTAACGAGCCAAAACTAATGATGTACCTATGTCAAGATCGGCAGGGAGGGAGGTAGACTGTTATTCTAACAGTGCACAGATCTCACACAAACCACATTGCTAAGTATAGGATGCAGTAATTCTTCTAATAACTATGCATGTCATCAGGAGAGGGGTGGAGCTGTTTGGGGTGACTTAGGGGAGGCAAGAAGGGAAGTCCTGCGTGGTATTTCAAGTCTCATCGTCCTAGTGGATTTTTTTTTAGAAGGAAGCTCACAGAGTGGGGGTGGGGAGACATAGGTAAAAAGGACCCAAAGACCCCGAGCCCAGGTCCGGCTCGCCTACTGTGGCGGGCCCGTGCTTTGGGAAGGATGCGGGGGGCAACTCGCTGATAGTAGGCTCCAGGCCCAGGCCCGCCTCACGGCACAACTGCTCCATGAGGTCCTGAAGTCTCTGCTGTCCAGAGGAAAAGCTATGCCCGGCACGGTCAGACCCACTAACCCTCAGGCCTTTAGCTCAGGACAAGGCTCTGAAGCCCATGTCCCCTTCTCAAGCCACACGACGGTCACAGAGCTGAGAACCCAGCTAACTGCAGCCTCTCACCATAAGCAGGCCCTGGGTGACCTGAATTCAAGGGTTCAGCTCTCCTGGGACATCTCCAGAGCCACACCCCATGTCGACAGCTCTACATGCCACGGGGACATGGCCATGTTCTAAATAAGTCCCACCATCCTTGGGAGAGGATCCAGCCTCTGTCCTTCTGTAGAACAGTGTTTCTCAGTGTGGTGGCAGGTAACATCACATCCCTCTCCCCAGGGGACACTGAGCCACACCGAGAGACATGTCTGGTTGTCACACGGGTGGGGAGGCTTTGCAACACGCTGCTGGTGAGTAGTGCTGGAGATTCCTCTAAGCATCTGACACTGCCCAGAGAAGAATCCCCCCACAGAAAACACCAGCAGAGCTGAGCTCAAGAGACCCCTTTGTGCGGGAGGGGAGCGTCTGGCCAAACTGCACCTGGGAGTTGGGGGCAGTGGCGCTCCCCACTTTCCTGGGCCCCAAAGTCCAGTTGATATGGGCACTGGAGGGGCAGCCAGCTGGAGTGATCCCACGGCAGTCAAGCGTTCTGCTTAGTCCTTCTGCTGGTCTACCTGGTGGACATCCTAATATTGGGGGTCAAGCCAGAACCTTCACACCAAGCTACATCTCCAGCCCATGATTTTAGTTTTGATTTTGAGACAGGATGTCTAAGTGGCTAATTTGCCCAGGTTGGATTTGAACTTGCAATCTTCTTGCCTCAGCCTTCGGAGTGCTGACATTACAGGTCTGTGTCACCAGGCCTGGCTCTAAAAATGTGACATTCTATGTCTAAGAAGGTGTCTGGCCATCTTGTCAAGTGGCGGGGCAGCCCCCAGTAACTTCAGAAGAGAGGCGCGGCCTTTGTGGGTCCTTGCAAGAGCCTGTGGCGTATCTTGACGCTAGGGGAGGTCGTGTGCCTTTCCCCGGAAGGGAAGCGTTGCCGTGATGCTCCCGACCACACACAGCTGAGTAGCCAAGCGAGCATTCCCTTTCAACATGGCCTCCCACAGAGGCCGTAAGATCATTTCACCCATCGTCCACTAGCTGAAAATATGCTTGTACTTCGTCCTCAGAACTGCCTTCCTGTTCAGCCAAGAAGAGGAATGGAAAAGAAGACTCATTGTCTGAGAACCATCGACCTCAGTTGTGACCCAAAATGGTACCGTTTACTTTGAGAGAAAGAGGAGGACCCCGGCTCCTCTCTGAGCAAATCTGAGCCATTTCCAGAGGTCAGCCATCCCTTGAAGACCTCGAGCCAGGAGGGCTTTGCCTTCAGAAGTTACCTCCCATCACAGACTCAGGAGACAGTGTAGAACGAGACCATGCCCAGGGTTGAAGCAACACTTGAAACGCACCATGTGTGGCCCTCTCCGAAGCTGCACCCACGTTCCGAGAACCCTGCCCTGGCGAACCTGGGGTTGGGTGGGTATTTTCATTTTGATATCCCATATGTTTCCAGCATCGAGCTGTTCAATGTAGCCCACCCTGCTCTGGGCCCTGGGGAAAGAAAAATACACAAATTGGTCCTGAAGGCGCACTGATTTGGTGAAAAAACAGGCATGTGTGTGTGGACAGGTGATCACAATTATGGGCGACATTCAAACCATGTCATGGCTAAGCAGCAGCGGCTCTGGCCAGGCAGGATGGGCAGGCTGGGCTAGGGATTCACGCTCTGGCGCTGAGTCCTGGGTCACCCGAGGTCCACGGCAGAGTCTGGGGGCTGGCATGGGCATGAGTGTGCGGGGGCAGGGTTTCCGGCTTTGTACTTGGACATCCCAGACACACCTGTCCATCCCAGCCCTGGTCCAACACTGCCCTCCAGAGCGCCACGGGACCCAGGAGGGGAGGCCGCCCTGGTAGTCTCCACTCTCCCCACGGAGGTGACCGGTTTAGGCATTCCTTCCTGTGTGTGTTTTACTGGTTCCCACGAGGCACCTGTTCTTACGTCGTCTTCCTCTCTCTCCTTTATTCTTGCCATTCCTGGTTTTAGCTATCCCTTGACCCTCCCTTTTCTGACTTTTCTTTTTCTGGTACCAGGGATCGAGTCCCAGCCCTCCACCCTGAGCCGCACCCCCTGCCTACGTGTGAGAGGGGGGTCTCCAGGTTTCCCAGCCTGAACTCGAACTTAGGCTCCTCCTGCCTCAGCCTCCCGAAGACTCGCACCTCCCTGCGCGGACAAGTTTGCATCACCAACCTGAAGACCGTGAGCCGCCGCCTGCTCCCTGTTGTCACATCCCCTGCCGCTGAGGGCCCGCGCCTCTGCCAGACACAGGTGTGCGGCAATGGGAGGGGCCAGTCCGCAGACCCTCCTCCTCCCAGGCGTTTGCTGAGAGGCTCTTGCCACCGTCCCCAGGGAGAGGCGGAGACAGGAAACCATTCTGGTCTTCGCAAACCAAGGGCCAATGTGGAGCCTTCTGGCTGAGGAGAAGGGAGATTCCCTCTCTCTCCCTCCAGCCTGAGACGGAAGTCCGTCTCGGGCCTCCCGGTGTGTGAGGCTGGCAACAGGGGGCTGCCCATGTGGGTGCGGCCCAGCCGCCTGGAAAGGAGCGAAGAAGCAGGCCAGAGCCGCTTCCCAGCAGGACATCGGGGTGGGGGGTGGCGGGGGGGGGGGTAGAATGTGACGCCCCGTGTGCCCGGCTAACAGAGAATGGGTGAAATGAACAGACGACCCAAAACAAGGACGAGAACCGCAGGACAGTGAGTTCCAGCTCACACCAGTGGCACCTGAAAGAAAAAGGGGAAGGTCAGCACCCACAACGCACACCTTTGGGCACAGACGGTCACGTTGCCTGTACGTGCAGCATCGTGTTGTCACCGAGAAGGGACAGCAGAGTCACCAAACAAATGACCTAGGAAGTTAAACTCCACCCCCTGCTCTGGCGACCTGTCCAGTCCCGGAGGGGGCGGCTAGGTCTAGCTTAAGCATGGAGGTGGGTGCTCGTAGGTGTCGCAGAGAGTCCTGCAGGTGATGGACTCTTAGGAGCAGCAAGATCTGCGGCCCACACTGCTTGGCCTTTGACCGAGGGGTTGGCTCCCTGTGCATGCTGGGGCTCTTAGCTATGCCTCTGAGTTGACATGAGTCTGAAGCCCTAGTGACAACCTGCTGACACAAGCAAGCCACTCCCACTGCCCCCATGACCTCTCAAAATCAGGGGCCGTCAACCCAGGAGAGGGCCCTGCCTCGGTTTACGACTTCTGCACCTAGGACTCCACGTTCTGTGGTGCAGGAGGGTGCTCATCCCCGAGGAAATACGGCCAACGCAATCCCGAAGCCTAAAACGTCAGTTGTGGTATACACCTGCAGCTTTTCCCCAAGACCTCAAGTGTCTGGAAGGTGGTTGGATGTGGGGGAATCGGATCAGACGGATTGATCTGCGCTGTGAGGAGGCAGCGCCTGGCCCCAGAGGGCGTGGGTCACTGAGTGTGGCCTGGAGGGGCAGCTTCTTGCCCTGGCTTCCTCTCAGTCTCTCTCTGCTTCTTGGCCATGTGGGTGAGCAGCTGACCCTCACCAGGCCCTTCCACCACTGCTGGCTGACCGTACATGGGCAGAGACCTCTGAACTGTGAACTAAAATTAGCCCCCCTCCTGTGGGTTGTGTGGAGCAGGCTTCCCACTGAGGAACCTGTACCTCTGGCCTCTTCAGCCTTCGGAGGCCACAAGCTCAGTAGCCAGGCCTACTACCCAGACCTAGCCTGTGCCTCAGGAGCAAACCCGTGCAGTGCTGGGGACACCTCTTCCTGCACTCTTGCGGTTCCTCGTTGGATGCTTTCGCCTCTACAGCAAAGTTTCTCTTTGGTTGCTTCCAGAAAGCTCTGACGTGGGAACAAAAATTAAAAATAGCCACTCAGTTCCGAAGTCCCCACCCTGACGCCCACCCCTGTGCGGCCTGGATGGAGCTCAAGTGTGTTCCCAGATGTCCCTGTGCTGCAAGCTGGGTCCCTGGGTGTGGTGTTGAGGTGGTGGGACCATTAAGAGACAGGGCCCAGCGGAAGGTGACTGGGGAGTAGGGCTCCACCCTTGGACAGATGAATTCTGGTCTCATTGGAGTGGAAGCATTCCTGCGAGAACGGGTTGTTATGAAGACAGGGACGCTGGCCCTTCCCAGGCCTGTGTCCTTGTCGGTGAACCTGCCTCTTCTGCACGTGCCAGTACCCTTTCTGTTTGTCTAGCGTGTTGTAAAGCAACCAGAGGGCCCTTGTCAGGACGAGACACCAGTACCACGTTGTGAGGAACCTCCCGCCACCAGAATCAGAGCCGAATCAACCTCTTCTCCTTTCTGAGTACCCCCTCCCCCTTGGGTACTACAGCACAGCAGCACCAAATGGACTGAGCCAACCCTGTTGGGTATCGCAGCCACATCACCCAGACCAGCCTACCGGAGAAGGTCATGCCAACAAGTCAGCTCTTGTCTAACATTTACACGAAACTCAGACTCCTCCCACCGTTAGAAAGTTCCCACACAAAATTAAATTACAATTCTTAGAGGATACACAAATTCCAGCCCGCAATCAGCCTTCCATTTTTGCCTAAGGGAAGGTAAAATCCTACGATGAAATCTCCACAATTCTACTTAATCAGCTTGCAGAATGTCCTTCCCAGGCATTTTTGTCCTGCAGCGTGTGAAGCAGAGGGGTCCCCCTTGGGAACCTCAGTGGCACGTGGCCTCCCCTCCAGCAGACAGCCTGGATGGCGTCCTGCTGGGACGGGGCATCTCTTCTGGTGTCTTCCAGGAGTGATGTGTCCGTGGCTAAGTCTCCCAAGAGGGCCGCTTCCCCAAGTTCCAATTAACAGTCCACACGAGAATCTCAGGGTCTCAGCCACAGAGCCTAAAACAAGCACAGTCACTCCAAGTGCCTGTCGAATAATTACTCTTTTCCTTATGTTCAAGAGAGAGGAAGAGGGAAAGCATCGCTATCATTACCCGACTCAGAACACGCAGCTCCGTTACGGCTGAGATCTGAGAAGTCCCCCATTGTCTCCTGTGTGGGTCAGGGCGTGCTGTGCTCACAGAGGGTCCGCCCGTGGGTGAGCTCGGCAGTGAACGCTCCATTAGGAGGTGGCCCGGGGTGCGGTCTGGGAGGCTGTGCTCTTGCCCCCCACTCCTCTCTCCTGGCTCTGCTCCTGGCTGGCACAGTACGGGCACCCTTCCTCGGCCACGCCTTTCTCCGGGGCTGGTCCTGCCCTGAAGCTAGCCAACCCTGACCCCGGACAAAACCTCCGGAGTACAGCCAAAATAAACCTGTACCCCGGTAGGTGGTGAGTGGCACATACTTGGTCCTAGTGACAGGCAGGTGACCAAGACAGTCTCCCTTGCTAAAAGGATAAGGCAACACGCAAGGTCACCATCGTATCTCAGCAGTCCGGGGTTTCCAGGGTCCCAAACATACAAGGCTATCAGCGCATCGGCGCAGTCCGGGGTTTCCAGGGTCTGCCCCGAACTTTCCTCACCACTTCTGCCTCCGTTCATGCCACTCTGCCTACATCCTACGTCCTCCTTCCTCCTTCCTGTCCCCTCTCTGACCCCCACTCATGTCAGCCCAGTGCCACCTTTTCCCTGAGGCTTCCCTGGCCGTCCACGCCCGGCGGTGCCTGCCCCTACCTCACCCTCCTGGATTCAGAGCCGCAGTCTGTGCTGCTCATAGCCCCCCACCTCAACTCTCATTCCCTAAAGGCAAAGACCAGAACCGCACCCCACATGGCCCGAGCAACGCAATCCCACCACGCTCCCACTCTGTGGGGATGTTGGCCACCACAGCATCACTCTGCAAGGATCTGGCCTTGTGTCCGCTGGGCTTCGGGTGCAAAAACTAAAAACGAATCTCTTCTAGCCTGGCTAAGCAGAAGTGGGTTACTACAGAGGAGCCTCCCTTCCTGAGGCACTTAACCGTAGGCCAAGCTTTTGTCGTGGCTCCCCAAGCCGGGCGAAGATGAACCACCAAAAGAGCTGCGGCCTCCCCCAGGCACCGGGCACTGGAGACAGAGCCACGGCCTCAGTGCCACACCGGAGACGGGCCGCAACGTCCACGCCACAGGACCTGTGCTCCACCCGTGCCTGCCTCTTAACGTCTTTGAAGATGGTGGCTAGGTCCGGAAGCAACAAAACCGTCTCTCCAAGTGTGCTCCAGGCGCCTGCCCCTCCCAGGCCCTCCTGCCTCCTGTGAGTGCCCCTGAGAGGCTGGGCCCAAATTTAGCGAAATATTAACTGTAATCTTGGCTTCCCAGACTCCTCAGGCAGACGAGACGGGAGAGGAAGTGAGGATGGCTTTTGAGAGCCAGCACGTCCTACCGGCACAGACCCGGCCTCAGATGTTGGCCTGGGCGTCACACAAGTCATCCTGGTGGCCGAGCGTCCACCTGGGCAGCCACCACGCAGCCCAGCTCTGCCATGTGGTTAAAGGTCTGTGATCTGCTGGTTTCAGTACCCAGAGGCAGGATTTCTTAAGCCCTCATGGAAACAGACTCCCTACTATTACAGACTTCCTATTTGTTGAAATTGTCTTTATTATAATGTTATTTAAAATATAGAAGCATACAAGTAACTATAAAATCCTCATGGTTACAAAATATATTCAAAAAATCTTTTAAAACTAATTTGCAAATTAAACGTGGGAAAAACTCTAAAACAAATCAAATTCAAACATTTCTTTTGCACCATTGATGGCATCGTTTTGTTCAAAGCACGTCGCCAGCGGGTCCCACTCCTGGGAAGACCGCTGGCGCGTTCTCCACGGTGCACAGTGATGGCCAGCCCTCTGATTTTGAGCAGGACGGCCGCGGCCGCCCTCGCTGTCAGGATCATCAGCGTGATTTTGCCTTTTTAAGAATGAACTCATTTTTAACCACTGATTTTAATGGCCTACTCCAAAAGAGAGTGTTGGAGACTGTGAAGCAGAATTTAACAAAAACCTCTTCGGTGCGTAGCTACCACCCCAATGTGGACCAACGCAGAAGGCTGGTTTGTACCCACTGTGGCCCTGCCACCTGGTGCTGTGGTGAGTACGTGTGTCCAGCCGCCGCTCTCTGGAGCACCTGGGTCTAGACCACCCTGTGTCAGGGTGACTCAGTCCCGGCTGCTCCCTCCTCCGCTGGAACCACTGGGAAGCCTTTGTCCTGGGGTGGGAGTGTTGTTCGTGCTTTCCTTGGTTCCAACCTGCCCATAAACACTAGTGTCAACAGAGCCCCGGTGGGTTAGGTCGCCTCCTGCGAGGGAGGAGGAACGCCTCCCTGCAGCCAGCGAGTGGGGAGACTGGCAGGGAGGGACACGCACAGAGCACAGGGCAGAGGGTCAAAGATTGGAGGCAGAAAGGCCACAGCCCCAGAAGAGATTCTCCCACGGGTCAGCGGGCCCAGCGACCGAGTAAGACGACTTTGAGAGTTCACTTACAGCTACGCAATTGGCCAAGCGTCTGGATTGCTCACAGGAGGAGGAAGACCCACCCTGCGTGAGGGTGGGGAAGCCTGGTGCAGCGGCCTGGAGGCAGTGGGTGGTGCTTCAGGAAGGCACGCAGCCGAGGCGCCAGCGCCCAGCATGCCTGATCACACGGCCAGGAGGAGCCCAGCTCCCTGACGGTACATGAGAAGACGTTCTCGTGCAATGTTTTGTTTGAACAGAGATTTTTGTGGGAAGTGATGTGTCCATCGTGAGGGAAATGGGCAGGCCAAAGCCAGTAAGTGTCCATGGTGGAGACAGGGAGGGGCGCGCTGGGCTCACAGACCAACTTGGGTACATCTGTGAGAGCTTTGTGTTGATTACGGAAGCTCAAATGAAACCAGGCCTGGTGTCGCGAGGTTGCAATCCCAGCACTGTAGGAGGACGAGGCAGGGGGATCACACTTCTGGCCCCCCTGGGCGACTGACTGATCTAGCAAAACCCTGTTTCAAAGTCAAAAGTAAAAACGGGGCTGGGGATGTAGCTCGGTGTGAAAGTCCTGGGCTTAATTCCCAGTGCCACACACGCACGCACACACACACACACACACACACACACACACACACACACACGCACGCACGCCCACGCATTAGAACAATGAGACCTCTATTAGAACACCATCTTAAGAATAAAAACACTTTCACACAGAAATATACTTCACGTTTCCCCAGATGCATAACTGTCTGAAGGTATGTATCAAATCCATCAGTGTGGGCACTGAGAAAACTAAAGAAATTAGAACGGAGACAAGAAAAAATAAAATTAAAAATGAAATCTCACACACACAGTAAAACAAAGGCAGCCCTGCTGGAACGTATGATAATAACAGGACATAGGAGACACTGCACCCTCTGTAGGACCCCACGGGGGAACACTGCGCATGGGCCGTGGGAGCAGAGCCGGGGGATGTGCTGACTGAATTGTATGTGGAAGTAGCCTAAGGGTGAGGAAACCCTTAGAAACCCAAAACCCAAAGAAACCTACAAATGCCAGTATCCTGGTGATAAAGTGATGCGGTTAAGATGCCATTCGTGGAAAAAGAGAATATTGGAGGAGAATTACACTAGAGGAGGAAGGAGTGCAGAGCAAGAGTTTAATTACAGACCCGGGAGTCGTCCGAGCAGCAGTGAGGAGTCAGGCTTGGGTAGGTGAGTCAGGACCTCGGAGGAGGGGTCTGGGCTGGTTCACTGCTTAATTAACAGGCTGAGTTAGAGTACTGTCACCAGACCGAAACACAGGTGCTATTAACACCGACTGAGGAGGGACGCTGCTCCAGGAGGTCAACACAGGTCCAGGCAGTTCTGTCCTCCTCTTATCCCACTGCAGAGGACACCCTTGCTGAGACTGGCACAGGGTACTCCGGGGTCTGTGCTCAAGAAGGCACCCTCCCTGAGGCCGACAGAGGTCACCCTGCAGTCTGGACTGACGAAGGTCTCCCCAGGGCCTGTACCCAGAGGGTGTCTCCCTGAGACCGATGTAGGCGGTGAAGGTCACCCCGTGGCCTTTGCCCCAGCCTGGGGGAGGAGGGAAGAGAGAAGGCCCGGGCCAGTGCCTACGCTTTAAGTGGTCCATTAACTGCCATCAGCCTCCACTTGCATCTTACTCTCATTGGCCCACACTCGGTCACCTTTCACAACTAATCCCCCTGAGTTACAGGGAGCCTGGGGGTACAGCTGGGAGCCTGCCTGTAGCTCCACCCCCGTGGCAGGTGGGGGATTGAGTTTGGTGACTTGCAGGCTGCCACGAGGGCAGTAATGCCCACGCAGGTGGAGCTGAAGCCGGATGTGAATACAGTACAGTGTGTGGTTCAGACAACGCAGATGCTGGTGCCAGGAGCCCAGAGACGAGGCGTGGACCAAGCCCACGGTCTCCGCATGGCGTGGTCCTGCATTGCAGCTGGAAGGGGTCAAAAAGGAGATTCAACAGCAACGGTCACAGAGAGGGAAAGCCAGCAGCACAGTGTGCTGGACAGCCAAAACGCGCCCAGAAAGCCCCATGGTGAGAAACGGAATCAGGCGTCCGTACCCCGCTGTCTTGGTGCCACACCATCTCTCAAGAAGCCCTGGACACAAGCCGCCACCAGGTCCCCTGCACTGGCTGCCTACCTCCCTCGTCTCCCGTGCCCCATGTGGATCTGTTTTATGGGATCCTCATGCACACCCAACAAGGCCTCAAAATGCTCCGACGGTGTTTGAATCTGTGCCCACGCCTCCACCCCTTCCCATGGGCCCTGGCCTCGGACCCAGGATTTAGTACAGACCTTGGCCCCGCACTCGCAGGTCCCAGCATCCTAGAACCCTGCTGGCCCTGGTGGCAACAGGTCAGACTGCTTCCTAAATCTAGTGCTCCGCTGAGCTACAACAACAACTGTCGAAAGAAAAAAAACCACCTCACTAGACTCTGCGCCTGAGAAAATAAATGAACTCCTTGTCTGACAGCAAGGCTGGGGGGTGTTTTATTTCATGCATTTGCTCTGCCCCTTCCTAGGCCAAGCCCATGAATCCTCAGTCTTTATCTTGACGGTACATTAAATGGGAATTAAACAGTGACAGGCCGGGCCTCTCCACGGAGGAAGCCGGCCAGGGAAGGCGAGATCCTGCGCTGCTCAGCAGCTTCCCTGGAAAATACCGGCCCCCAGAGAGCCCAGCCTCCCCACGCCCAGCCTCCAGCAGCTGAAGGACACTGTGCACCCTGGGGCCGCCTCCACCAACAGAACAGCTTGGACGGAGGCAGGCGTGGTTTTGAGTTTGGACTTCAGGGCTTCGGCTGTATCTGGCTGTATCTCGTTTTCAGAGCAGTTTGGAAAGCCCAATGTAACATTTTAAGTTGGATCTGTGCACTCAGAAAACACACCAGCCCAGAGATGTCGACTCCGAGGGAAGGAAAGGTGACGACTCCAGGGAAGGTGCCGACCCCGAAGGACTCCATTTTTGTTTCGAGAAAATGTGGATGATGCTTCAGACCTGGGGCCGCTAGTCTCCTAAAGCCTCACCCTTCTTTGCAGAAGGCACGCACGCTCAGATCTGCGGAATGTCCCTGCTTCTGCAGCCTCTTACCCCTGGGTGGTGGGTGGAGGGATGTGGGAATAAGGAGCCGGTGAGGGGAAGGCCAGCGGACCAAATGCTTGACGCTGGGGCGGCTCTGTCCAGGTGAAAGTCACGTTCGTGTTCACCACCCGCGCCCTGTGCCAGGGCCACGCGGCCACGTGAAGGTGCAGGGGCTTGTGATGCCCGCTCGGGGCCACAGGCTCTTGGGCGTGTCGGCTGAGGCTCCAGGATGGAACCTAGACAGTCACCCACAGGGGCGAGGACAGAGAGGACATGGGCACTCGAGGACAGGAGAGAGCGCTGGAGGCCGGGGAGAGCGCAGGCCACGTGCAGAAGGGCCGGGGTCCCTCGGGCTCCCCCGCATCGCCACCGTGCAGAAGGGCCGGGGTCCCTCGGGCTCCCCCGCATCGCCACCGCACACCTGCCCAGCAGCCGCACAGCAGGAGAGAAAGGCAGCCGGGGAGCTGGGCGGATCCTCTCGCCATTTACCCGCGTCCCCTCCCACTGCCCCTCTCCGCGCTGTTCCGTGTCCCCACCCTGGGAGAAGAGACCCGCCCGGCCCTGGGGCCTCTGTCCTCCATGCTGGGGGAGCTGTCCTGTGTGCACAGGGCCTGACCTTGCCCCAGGGCACCTGTCGACACCCAGACTTCACTGAGTCCACAGCCCCCAGCGCCAAGCGAGGCCAGGCCTGCACTCGGCGGCGTCTTGGGCCCCCTTCCTTCTTCACCCTTCTCCAGCTGATCCTCTGGCCAATCCTGTTGGCTCCATAGAACCTACCATGGCACCAGAATAGACCACTGCTCCCAGTTCCATTCAGGGCTGTCTCAGAGCCTCCCTGGCCCAGCCTCGCCCGGGGCTCACCGCAAGGCAGGTGGCCTTGCCTGTCGGAGCTTGCCAGCCGCGCCTCAGATCCCGAGTTGCCAGTGATCCAGGGCTCACTCCCCCACCCGGCCACAGCCACACTGCTGGAGGGTGGATGTGGAGCGTCCCAGAGCCGCTGGGTCCCTCCCGGTCCTGGTGGGAGTAGGTGGGAACGTTAGGAAGCTGGACCCGGCCCCGCGGGGCCCGGGGACCCCGCGTCTTCCTAGCTCCCGTGGTTGCTGTGCCCTGCGCCCCAGCCACAGCACACCGCCGCCTCGCCACAGGCCCAAGGCAACAGGCTGGCACCCCGGACCTGAGACCTCAGAGAGCGCCGCGGGGAGACTGCCCTGCTCATCACACACACACACGCACACACGCACACACACGCACATGCACACACGGCGAGCCCACTAAGACCTCTGGGCCTTTACACCTGCCACCCCCCGCCCCTGGAGCTAGCTCCCACGTCGGCAAGGCTGTCTCCCCGGCCCCCGCCTCCTTCCCCGGCCGCCCTGTCCCCATGACCGTTCCGGCTGCCGGGTCTGGACGCCGCTGGCGCACAACGCTTCTGCCCTCTCCTCTGCTGCTGTCCCTTAGCGTCTCTCCCCATCTGGCCTGTGTTTTATTTAATGGGCATCTCTCCACCCCTCCCCCGGGTAGGACGGGGATGGACACGTCGTGCACGGAGCCCACGAGGGGCCGCCGCAGGTCAGTAGGCGCAGTATCCACAGCCGGGCTCCGTCTTGAAGCCGCACCTTCCATCCCAGAATTAGAGTGGAGATACGGTGATTCCCGAAAAGCCAGGAGCCCCGAGAGGAGGGGCAGACCGTGCCATTGCGGGAAAGGGAGGAGGTGTTATCCATCCATCCGCGGCATCTTGTCCACGGTGCTCACAGCTTTCTCATGTCCAAGCGGGGGCCATGGAGCCGGGGGCACGCTGAGGGGACGCCCCCGCTCTCAGTCATGGCCGGACCTGTGGCTGGAGGACGGGGCAGGTAACAGGCTCCCCAGACAGGAAGAAGTGTACCCGAGGGCTGGCGGGCTGACACACGGCTCGCAGGTGCAGCCCTGAAGACCACCGAGGCCCAGGACAGAGGTCAGGTGGGCTGCAGAGGAGCGCGCTGAGGCCTCACCAGCTGTGCTCAGGGGCAGCTGGCAGGAGGGGCTGCCTGGCGAGGCCGGGGGTGGGGCGGTCGGCGGGAGGCCACAGCAGAGCTGGGCCTGGGGAGCCCACTGAGGGGGCAGCACATGCAAGTGGCCCACCTACTGCTGCTGTGACCAAACACACAGGCCCGGCCGTTTGTAACAAGCAGAGGAGGAGCCGGCCTGTGGTTCAGGGCCCAAGGCGCTGCCTCTGGCAGGGCCTTCTCGCGGGTCATGTGTGTACGGGAGCAGGAGGAAGAGAGAGCAGGGTGAGGGAGACGGGGGGCCACCTCGTCCCCTCCCGGGACCACTGCCTCCGCGACCCATCCACCCTGCGGTGGCCGCGGTGCCCCCCGCGACCCAGTCGCCTCGCTGCTTCACAGGGACGGAGTTTCCAGCTTGAGCGGGCACGCATTCCAGCCAAAGCAGCCCCGGCTTTGCCCGTAGGGACTTCTGTGTCCCCAGAGAGAGCCACAGGCACAGACTGGGGACCCCGAGCCACACAGTGGTAACGAGAGACTGAACGTCCACGCCAAACTGGGCCCATGCTCACAGAGCCAGAGAGCAGGGAGCGGGGCGGGACGGCGGGACGGTTTCACAGGCGGAGGGTCAGGACGAGAGAGGTGGAAAAGCTCTGGCATTGCACACAGTGTCAGAGCTTTTCATGCCATGAACTGTATACAACATGTGTGTTTTACCACAGCAGTTTGTAAAAATGGCATTGACTAAGTTATCCTGGATCAGCAAAGGGTTTCCACTGGGTAGAAAGGAGTCATGCAAGAGTTTGAGTCCAGTGATGGAAAATGAAGGTACATTTTTCACGGCGGGGCTCAGTGATTCTGTGAATGTTCTCACTCTCTCACACACACACACGTGTGCGCACGCTTACACATACGCATTTTTGTGACACCACAGGTAGTCCACACCTGACTGGAAAGCAAGAAGTGTGTGAGCCAAAGCAGGAGAGACGTCAGTGGCCAGGTGACATGAGCCGTGGATGCGTTTAAGCCGACCAGGGCGCAGTGAGGACTTAGCGGGGCACGGTTGGCTTTGCGTTCCAGGACGGTCCTCTGGCCGCAATGTGGGGAACAGGTATCGCCAGGGCAGAAGATGAAAATAGGCAGGACAAGGAGACGGGAAGCTGCTCCAAGACGGCGGTGAAGGGTCAGAGCTGGCGGTGGGGAGACAGGGTGAGGCGCAGAGCTGTGCAGCAGCAGCGGGAGTGCCGTGACCGGCAGGTTGGCAGGTGGGGTTGAGCCCCGCGTCCTGCTTGGCTGACCGATGTGCCACAGGGCAGGAGAGGAGGGAGTGTGGCCGGGGAGGAAGGCACATGGCCTTGTGCCTGTGGCAGCCGGAAGCTCATAAAATCCGTCAGTAAAACGCCTGTGACAGAGTTGGCCCTTCTACCCCTTAAACCACGTCCCCCTACGTGTGAGTCTTGGGAGACACATGATAGCCAGACAGTAACGGGGACCAAATGAGGCGATCTCGGCGTCCAACATAGCAGCTGCTTCGCGAACGTCGGTGCCTTGTCTCGTCCAGCCCTGGCTTTGCTGCTCAGATCTCCTTTGCTTCCGAAAGACGCTCTTGGTGAAAAGCGGTTCCACCGAAGGAGCCCTGCACTCCGTAAGCCGGGTCTTCCTGCCTCTCAGCCCCGCCCCCACCCCCGGCTGCCCAGAGCCCTTCCTGACTCCTCTGGCTTCCTCCGCGGGTGGTTCTGGGCGCCACACATGTGGACAGGCCCTGGCACAGAGACCAAGTTGATCATCTGGCAACAAGTAGGCGCCTGCAAGGTTTCGCCTCCCGTCCATTTTACGGAGGATGCCCTGGCTCAGCTCTGTCAGACTCGTCTCAGGTGTTAATTATGCCCCCGCTAATTACCCAGGAGGGAACATCAGCGTTATTGGAAGGGATGGGCATTGGCCAGCCGCAGGAGGGACGGGCAAGCGTGGCTCTGGCCTCAGCCTGAGTTTCAGGAGAAGGGCTGATGCCTTTGTTCTTCTGGCCATGTGCACAGAGGTGGATTTTTCCATTCCCTGGCACAGGGGGCCTGTGGGAGCCGTGTGTGTGGCGAGGCTGGGATCTCCAGTCCTGGGGCCTCTGCTGCACGAGGCACCGCCTGCTTAGTAATTGGACTCACATAAGGATGGAGTGGGAGGAAGGCCTGTGCTGGATACCCATCTCCTACCAGGGACGAAATACGAATACGGAAGAGAAGGTGTTGTCTTTGCAGTGTGGTATCTGCTTCGCGGGCACAAAAGGGTGGGCGGAGCTGGAGGGTGAGGAGGCTCAGAGGTGGGGGGCTGGTGCTGAGGACCCACTCTACCCTCCCTTTCTCCTCCAGAGGTGCCCCCCGCCAGGGCCAGCAGCCCCAGATGCCTCCAGAGAGGTACCTACCAGGCTCACACTTCAGAAACCCATGCTCACGTCTCCACCATGCTTGGGCCAGTGCCCCTCAGAACAGTGAAAGGGTCTTTGCAAGAAGACTCACACTCTCCGGCTCCCAGGAAAGGATCCTCACTCGGGTCACTAGACCACTCTAAGCCACCCAAGGACCACCCGCCTACCTCCCCTCCACCCGCTGCTGCAGGTGGACACACTGGCCCTTGGGTGCTGCCTGGAACAGGTTTTCTGTGTAGAGGGGTGAATGTATAAAATTATATGTGTGGTCCAAAAATGTGGTGTTTGTTTCCAAGGTAGTGCTCATGAATAGGACATTCATCCTGGGGGTAGACAGGCTGGCTTGGTGGCTTCAGGGTTTCAGAGCCGTCTAGTGGAAACTTTCAATGCATTTAAGAAGATTTGTAATAAACTCAGCAATTCGTGTTCATTATAGGACAGTCAAGGTGAAGACATCTTCTACATAAATGCGTGGGCAAGTCCTCCAGGCCCCAAATTCGTTTCAATTGTGTAAGAGAACAACTAAATAGAAACCCTCAGAATGCCCAACGACATGGAAAGTAAATTTTAAACAAATGGAGGCATATGCCCCTCCAAAGAAGACGCAGGTTCAGGACAGCGCGAAGGGAAAGAGGAAGCCTGAGGACAGACGCGGCCCGAGCCCGGCCACGGGCAGTCCGCCTTTAAGGTCTGTGATACAGGCAAACAGAAAAGGGGCTATTATGAGACATGCTAAATCGATGTGTGCTGTTAGGATTTGCGTCCAAACAGGGCTGCCCCACGGGCTTCCTGTGCTCAGAGCTGAGGCTTTGGGGGGTGATGGGGTCGTGGGGTGCTGTGCTCAGCAGTGGGGTTACTAGCTGAGGGAACTGTTAGGAGGGGGTCCGGGTGGAGGAGAGGGTCTGTCTGTGGCTCCCCGCTCTTCCCTCTGCGCCCTGGCTGCTGCGAGGGGATCATCTGTCCCCCACCACGCCTTTTGCCCTGATGTTCCTGCTCAGGAGCCAGACACTCTACAACCAGGAGCCACGGTGAGCTTTTCTCCCTGGAAATTGCAGGCGTCAGATATTTCGTCCTAGCCACAGGGAAGTGACCAGAAGGCACAGGAGGGGGAAGCCTTCAGGTGGCCAACGTACCTCGGAATTCTTCAAAATTATTGATGAACAAGTGACATTTTCAAACTTCAAATAAAAGAAAACAGAAAATCCACATTGCAATAAATAAAACCACGCGTAAGGCTACCTCCGAGAGACGACTCAGGACAACGTGCACCTTTCTGGTTCTCATTATGCCGATAAGACTTGGATTTTAGCCATCTGGACCTCAAATTTACCTCTAAACAACTTGTCCCACTGTGCCTAAGTTTCCGAGTCGAGGGAGCACCTCTTACCCCATGGTGGGGCATGCTACACGCCTGTCATCCACCCTGCCAGCATGCGTTCCATCGTTTCTGGTTTGCAATGGGTTTGGTTTGGGCTTAGTTTGGTTTTCAAATGAAAACAGTGTTGTGGCAAACTCCCATATTACTAAATTGTTGCACGTAATCAAATAATGTTCCTAGAGCTTATTCCTAGAAGGGACATGCCCCGTGGGAAAGTACGTACATTTTAAGATTCTTAGTCCAAATAGTTACATTTTCCCCGCCAAGACTACAAGGCCCACAGCTCTCTTCCCTCGAAGCTCTGGACACTGACGTGTCTTGTCCACTTAGCCTCTCTGCTGGCGAGGCGCACCCTGCCCGGCGCACAGAGATGCTGGCAGCTTTTCAATTCCCCACTTAGCGCGTCTGTACATCCCCCTGCGGACACGGGAGCACAGTGCATCGTGGGTACTGCTCTCACCCTTCAAGGACGGCTATATAATGTAGAGTTGATGCCTCATATTGCTTATCTAACCTCTGAAGGATTCTAAGCAGCAACATGCTTCCAGCCCCAAGGGGCTTGTAGGACGTGCCGTGGGTCAGAGTCAGTCTATCGGTCCCCAGAGTGCAGGCGAAGACCGTGGCCTGTGTGCTTGCCAGCACTCTCTCTTTTTGCTAAGTTATTTTTTGCTAAGTCCTTTTCATCTTTCCCTGTGTGACTTGTAGCAGTCCTCAGTGACGTGGGACACGTTGCTTGAGTTCTCGCCCACTTGAATGTTCCCTGGCAAAGCCTGTCAGATGCTGCCTGCAGTTCCGGAACCTCAGTGCCAGCTGCTTTTGGCAGTCCTCTGGCCCCTGGGCTTCTGATAGGCCTCACGGCCCAAGGACCCCACAGTAGCTCCCTGCTTCCCACTTCCTCACTCTGCTTCCTGGTCTCCAGTTCTCCCTCCCACACGGACACTCTTCTAGCCAGAGAGAGGGGGGAGGGGAGTCCCACAGCAGAGACTCCCTGGTGACATGCACCTTTGTGAAGCCTGTTTCCTGACTTAGGACTTGGAAGGGAGTGTTGGTCACTGGTGGATCGCAGTCACGCCCCACGCCCACCACACCCCCTCTGCCAGGGAGGCCACCTGCCAGCAAGCCTCGTAATTACATAAACCAATTGAAATGGCTGTGACGTCACAAGTACAGCCATTCTGGGACGTGACTTCCAGCAGTCTAGCCCAGCAATATCACCCAGGGTCATGTGGGTCAAAAAGGACATAGATCCAGGTATGTGGTACGGGCCTGGAATCCCAGTTCTTTAGGGGCTGAGGCAGAAGGTTCACAAGTTCAACCCCCGCACGAGCAACTTAGTGACTTAGTGGGAACCTGTCTCGAGATACAAGATAAAAAGGGATCCGGGATGTAGCTCAGCGTAAAGGTCCCGGGTTCAGTCCTTAGTATCCCCAACCCTTCACCGCCACCAGGGAAGATGGAGAGAATCCAGACAGGCTGACCCACAGGGTCAGGGACACTACTGTGGGGGTATCGAGGAAGGGCCCAGGTTGCAGGACTGTGACGCCTACCTGAGAACTGTGGACTGTCCCACCTGCCCAGGCACCAGGGAGGTGTTGCTGCCCACAGGTGCAGCTCTAAAGCAGAGCCAGCTGCTGGCCGGTGTGCAGATGCCCCTCACCCCTGCCCTGAGCTTGTGTGCATCACCCCAGGCTTGCCCAAGCCATCAAGACTGTCGGGAAGGCTGTGACAGAGTCGCTCCCCAGGGAGTGCCACACTTGCAGGAGCTGGGTCATGTGGGTCCCGGCAAAGTGACCCCCGATGACCCAAGAAGAAAAGCTCCAGCGACGTAAAGAGCAACCGCCAGAGGGGACTCTGCCGCCACCTAGGGTGGTCCCGTCTGCAGCGGGGAGAGCGTGGGGATCAGGATGCCCTGAGCTTTCGGCCCTGGGCAATGGGATGCACAGGTCACAGCCTGACAGTTACATCCCAGTGGCTTGTGAGCTGGGATTCCAACCTGGCTTGAACAGAATTCTATGGGCTCAGTTGGTTCCCAACCTTACCGTGCCCATCTGTTCTCTCTGTGTGGCGGGATTAGCACTGCAGTCTCAGAGATCCCACACACGGCACTCGGCACTCGAGACGGCGCCAGGCACCCACTGAGCACCTGTCAATGGGGCTGTTGTTGTTGTTTTATTGCTGTTTGTGGACTCGTTGATATTGAATCAGGTGATGAATGACAAGACCTTTGATCACACGCCGGCAGTGGCAGTCAGCCAGGAAGGTGCCGCCGAGGCCTGGGCTCTGGCTGCCGTGGCACAGCCAGCCGGCAGCTTCTTCCAGCCAACAACACGAAGGTGAGAGGATGCCCAGGGACAGACGAGCCAAAGGCAACAGGACGCGTGCGGAGAGGGGAGGCCCCGCCCACGTCCCACCCTGCAGGCCGGGGGCCGCGAGCGGGCTCAGCTTGCTGGTTGATCAACAAAGCTGTTCCTGTTTTTGGTAAAATAGGTAAAAATGTAGGATCCTGGGCTGGGAGCGTAGCTCAGCCCTGAAAGTGCCGGCTGCCCACTCCCCCAAAACAGTATCAAAACGAGGAGACACTGAAAGCAACTTCGATCCAACCTCAGAGGGAGAGACAGATGCCGTGGAGGTCTGAGCACAGGGTCCAGGGTGTGTGAAGGGTCACTCAGGACACAGACCTCATAGGAACGTGAGTGGGGGGCCACGTCCAAACACGAACTCGAAAGAAAACAGTAAAGGGAGAAGGAACACCGACTTCACTTATTTTCTGTATTTGTGCATGTGTGTGCCTCTGTGTGCGTGCATACATGTCTATGTGTGTGCATGCATTGTGTGCCTCTGTATGCATGTGTGTGCACACGTGTGCATGTGTGTATGCATGTGTGTCTATGTGCATATGTGCATGCACACACAGAGAGGTAGGGGAGCAGAGTGGACCTTTGCTGGGTGCCAGTCAATCTGATTTAATTCCGGACATGTGAACATCATGAATGGAGAGAAAGGAAGAAACTGTACCGAACATGTCTGTACCGGGGCTCCCCAGGGGCTGCAGGGGCCACTGGTTTGTGGGCATGCGCACGTGTGCGTCTTGAATTGCATATTTCAACACTGCCTTGTTATCTATCGTCCACGTAGTCGGCCACAGCTACCCGAGCTACCGGATTTCACATGGCAGGCTTGCACTTGCCCGACCACGGTGTGAGCCCCCCATCAGCCCCTCGACCCCTCTCTCCCCACCCCAGTGTATCAGAAAGCTGTGCGTTTCTGATCCAGGGCCTTCAGACTGAGCCGCTCGCGGGCCTCTTTTTATTGTTTGAGATGGGGTCTCACAAATTGCTAAGCTGCCCGGGCGGGGCTGGAACTTGTGACCCTCCCGCCTCGGTCTTCCAGACAGCCGGGATGGCCGGCGTGGCCTGGATGGCGCACCTCGATCAGGTTCGTACTCCCGTCACCCACCTCCACGCTCCCTCTTCCCTCTCCTTCCTCTCTGCTAGCCACAGCGTCCCACTCCACGGGTGCCCGCCTGCCCACGTTCATGCAGCTGCATATGTGTAACCATGACATGGAGCCTGCTTAGCGCCCCTGACAGGCGGCGGGACGGAAGCTGCAGAAGACGTGGACAGGTCGACCGGCACGCTCACATGTACCAGGTGGGTGCGACTCAGCCACAGAAACGCAGCTCTGCCGTCGGCAGAATGGTCGGATGAGGTAGCCGCGGGGACCCCCAACCACAGGGAGTGGAAGGTAAGCATTTTCTTTTTCAGATTTTTCTCTAAATCTTCTAGATTTCGAGCTCGGATTTGAAGCGGGCTTGAGGCCCTGTGTTCTGTGCGCAGTGGGTGCCCGTCCCCAGGCACTGGCGAGAAGACACAGCAGCTGACGCGGAGGGTGTCCTGCCTCCCAGAGGGCGGGCGCAGTCCCCGCGTAGAGGGGTGGATGGTGAAGACACAGGTGGACAAGGGGTGGCTAGAGATGGGTGTGGACGGATGGGTGGGTAGCCAGACAGAGATGGATACGGACAGACGGATAGACAGACAGGCAGACCGGCCATCCAGAGGGCAGCTGCACAGCCAACCTGTTCCCGTGTTTCAGTATTAGGTATTAGAAAAAGGGTCCCTCAGGTGCAGAGGGGCTGGCACGGCTGCCGGGGTGCCCTCAAACGTTTGTCCCCCTTTTTCTTCATGCCCTTGTTGCATCGTGAATTTTAAAAATAGCCGACTGACCCCTCACCATGGGGCTTCCCGCGTCTCACCGGTCCCCTCATCCCATCTTCACTCATCCCTCCGCTCACCTGCTCACGCCACAGCCAGCCAAGCCCCAGCCACGGGGCACACGCGTAGGCAGAGGGGACAGAGCGAGGGGGAGAGTCGCCAGCTCCCCACCGCGAGTGTCCCAGGGAGGGGGAGGAGAAGGAGGAGGCGAGCTGACCCCAGGCGGGTCCGTGCTGGGCAGGGTCAGTCGCTGACCTCCCCTGTGACCCCCCCCAGGTCAGGCTGCCACGTCACCGCAGCTCAAAGGGCCCCACACGTGACGGTCACACACACCACTTGTATAAAAACTGAGTTCTACCTCAAACTCATCAAAGCACAGAATTATATAACTTAGTCTATTTTCTGCTGTTCCAGTTTTTTTCAGAGATTATTATCTCACAGTTTGTCTTCTGACAAAAGGGACAGCTGGCACAAGGCGACTTCTTTGTTCGGGACTTCCTGGCCAGGTCGCCGGGCCTGTTTGCTCTGCAGCCCTGGAGTTCCTGTGGGGTGAGGTCAGGGTGGGCGGGGAGCCACCGGAAGCCAACTGCGCTGCGGCCCGGGAGGGCGGGCCGAGGGGGACGGGCACACCCAGCCCCAGAAGAAACTTGTGTTTGAAGCGATGCCCGGCCCAGGAGCTGCAGGGCAACAGCGGCCGAGTGTGTTCCGGCCACAGAGCTCTGGGGGCCACTGGGCTGACAGATGGGGACCGAAGGTGCCTCCCGCCCAGGGCTGCAAAGCAGGCCACAGCAAAGCCACTTCGCTACCCCCAAATCCTCGCTTCTTTCCGGGAGACACAGAGCTAGGAGGGTCTAAATCCCAGGGCTCTCACTTGCCCTTCACTCCAAGGCTCTGGTAATTAATACATCAGAGTCGCTCCTGACACCTGCCCGGGCAGGCAGATGGGGCGGCCAGTCCCCACCCTGAACACCCCCACCATGGAGAGAGGTTTGTGAGTCCCTAACGTTGCCCAGTTGGCTCAGTGAGTCAGGGTGACAGGCATTCAGCAGGCGGAGTGCAGGCCCTGGGTCCTCTCCCTTCCAGGGCTGGCAGCGCTGGCTCCCTCAGCAGCGGCCAGGGGACCAGCAACTTGCAAGGGGCGAGGGGCGAGGAGTGGGATGCCCACCCGGAAGGAGCAGGGCAGAGACATCTCCAGGACTCAGAGGCAGGGTGGGGGGTCTGTGCGCTGCTGGGCTCATAGCCAGCATGCACTCACTGGGATCCCAGCCCCTTCTACAGCCAGTGGTCGGAGGCCACTTGCAGGTTGTCCTGTGAGAACGCACAGATACCTCAGGACAGTACTGCTAGGTGGCTGGGCTGACCTCGCCCGCGAGAGGTGGCTGCGTCCTCCCACCCAGCCTCGCGTTCACCTTCCCGTCCACAGGTGGCCACACAGTGGGAAAGGTTGTAGGTATTCTGTAAGGATTTGCCCAGTGAGAACGGGCCGAGGACACGAGGTCGTTGCAGGCTGACTTGACTTGGCCAGGAGCTGTTTGCTATCCACCTTTAGTCCATCCCTCCCTCCCTCCCTGACCCATGAAGACAAATGAACAGGGACCAAGCTGTGGGAGCCCAAAGGCGCCTGTGCCAGGGCTCCTCAGGTGACCTGTAGACACGCGCACGTGCAGGAGGGCTCTTGGACAGGACCAGGGCGGTGGAGCACGGAGCAGGGAAGGCGCACCCTTCTCGTGGTTTAGTCCGAGACTTTAGAGCTCAGACCCTGGGCTTCTGCGACCCAGTATCTGCCGAGGGGGAAACTGAGGCCTGAGCTGGTCAAAGACCCCAGGCCACACAACTGGATGGAGGCAGTGCCACTCAGCTCAGGCCTGAACGGGAGCAGAGGTTCCTCGGCGCAGGACCCTTGGCTGGGCAGAGCCAAGGCACAACTCAAGTGAGTGAGAAGCCGGAAGCAAAACAAAGTGTTGTGTGGGGAGCTTGCCCAGTGCACCAGGCAGGCAGACGGGCACCAGGGAGGGAAGGTGCCAGCGCTCCGGGGCTGTGTCCTACCAAGGTTTACATGTGGGCGCCTAAAGGCGGAGGGGAGGTGGGCCTGGGGAAAGCGAGTGGGTCACAGGACGGCACCCACGGTAGGACCCATGCCCCTCTAACTCCCCACCCCTGGTTCCCATGAGGACACAGGGACACAGTGCCATCTGCAAGCCAGGAAGCAGGCTCTTCCCAGACCGGGCATCTGCCACACCCTGAGGCTGGAGGCCAGGGCTCCGGAACTGTGAGAATTGCGTCCCTGTTGTCTCTAAGCCACGCCTTTAAGTGACTGGCTTTTATCCCCCTCAGTTTTATATATATATATGCAATACATAATGTTTACACTGAACTTGAGAACTTTGTGTACATGTATATCACATCGACATTACCGCCCCTTTCCCTCCCCATCCCCCCCGAACTCCCACGATCCCAGCCATTTAATTCTGTAGTATGTCTGTGTTCTGGGTTCCCCAAATCTGAGAAACCATGTGATATTTAACATATTTAGCATTCTGCGTCAGACTCGCTTCACCACTCAAGTTGCCACTTATTAGCTCGGCGTCCCACCCCTAGACTGGACTGCAGTGGCCATACCCTGATGCTCTTCTCTTGATGCTCAGCCCTTTATTGGGGTGATTTGCCTAAAGTTCTTTATTTTCTGTATTTTACTGCATCTTTATTGAGATTCTTTAATGTGGCTTCACCCACCAGTTCACATGAGAAGTGTAACGATGACATTCATAAGGCTAGAAAATGTGAGAAAGAAAAAGAGAGAAGTTACATTTCAAATTCCTTAGCTGAGTCCTGAAAGGTAAATGTTTCTATAGTCAAAAGGCATTCAGGTTGTCATTGCATCAGTCCATTTTCTTAGGATAAACTTACATCCAAGACCAAATAAGTGAATCATTACATTAAATGAGCTTAAGTCTGTATCAAATTGCTACACTAAATGAACTAAAATCTATATCACATACGTGTACTACACTTAGCAAGGAGTCGGGATCGTGGGAGTTAGGGGGTGGGGAGGGAAAGGGGTTGTGATATTGATGTGATATATACGTGCAAGCAATAGATAGACATGCTTAGGTATTTCAGAATTTTTGAAACTTTCATAAATCATATACTCACATTTTACTATTTGCTAACATTTTTCCAGAGTTGGTTTATCCTTTTACCTACCTACCCGTCCCTAACTTCATGCATACATATTTTTAAAGATTTTATACCAATTCCCTATGTTGAATATAATTATTATGTTTCGCAAACTTATATACTATTAAAATAATAATTATGGGCAAAGATTCACAGATTTTTATGAGAGAGTTGGTACTGTTTTAGAAGGATACCAATCAAATGATTCAAATACCAGTCTATTTTTTTTGTTACGCTTTCTCTTTAGATGCTTCCTTCGCCCCATATTTTGTGGTGCTGCATGTCTCTGCCTCTCTGTTTTTGCAATGTTGAGCTAGTGGTCACAAATTTCTTTAGGGATTCTTGGTCATAAAAATTTTTTACTTCTCCTTCAATTTTCAGGGATAGTTTTGCTGGATACAACAACCTGGGTTGGCACTTGCTGTCTTTTAAAGCCTGAAAGATGTTGCTCCAGGTTCTCTAGGTTTTAAAGTTTGCATTGAGAGATCTGTGGTAATGTGAATGGGTCTGCCTGGTAGCATACTGCCTGTTTTTCTCTTGCTGCTTTTAATATCCTCTCCTTATGGTTTATTTCTGAGGTTTTGGTTATGATGGGTCGTGGTGAGTCTCGCTGCTGGTTGAAGTTACTTGGTGTTACTTGGTGTTATATAAGCTTCTTGTACTTGAAAATTAATTTCTTTTTCTAGATTAGGGAAACTTTCCTGCACTATTTCGGTGAATAAATTCTTGGTACTTTTGGTGCTGTCTCCTGGTCTTTCTCTCACACCCATAATTACGAGATTCGTTCTCCTTGAATCGTCCATCAGCTGCTGTGTCCAGCTACTTTGCTCATTTCTAATTTTGGAGTCCTGCCTAATTACAGCATTTGTTTCCTCAATCTTGTCTTCAAGATCTGAAATTCCGTCTTCATAATATTCAAGTTGTCCTCCCCTGCTTTGACATACATTTTTTATATCCTGAATTTCATTTAGTTTTCTTTTCATATTTTCCTCTTCTCTGTCAAAATGTTCCTTCATGTCTTGCATTTCCTTGTTTACCTCAGCCAGCTTTTTATTTGGGGCTTCAATATGCTCAGTGAGCCTTATCTCCACTAGGACCGAAATTTGATTAGTAAGATCCTCTTTAAGCCTGCTGGTCAAGGCTTGCATTTCTTTGAGAATATCTTGCTTGAACTGGTTGTCCGACTCATTTATTCGCTTTTTGACTTGCTTCCCTATGATTTCCACTATTTCAAGGGCCGTGACATTGGTTTCTGGGGTCTCAGGCATCTCTGTGGGGGCCCTGTTGCCCTGTCTTCATCCCCGTGCTTCTGGTGTTGAGGGACTTCACTTCAGAGGCTTAACTGAGAGATTTATTTGAATAGCTAGGACAGTGTGTGGTGGGGAGATGCAATTCCTCTTAGTTCTGCGCTGGAAGCAGGCACTGAGGGGGACCTGAGAGTCCGATGACTCCTGAGGTGTCTTGTTCACCCCTAACCCCCTCAGCAGAGCTCCCCCACCTGTCCTGGATTCCCTTCCCCAGGGCTCTCCACTTTCAGAGATGTGCCCACAACCCTGAGCCATTCGGGAGGTTGGTGGCCTTTTTCTCTTCTCTGCAACTGCCTCTCGTGCCAGTTTCTTCCCAGGCGCTGCTTAAGAGTGACCCCAAATCCCCTTCTGTGCACTGCTGAGCTTTCTTTTACTCTAATCAGTTCAGTCTCAGGCTCTTTTTTAATGGCTCCTGCTTACACCATTGCCTGTTACGGCTGCGAGCGCTGCTTCTGATCTGGGCTCCAGGAGGCCTTTCCTAGGAGGGGCTCGCATTGCGTCGGTAGTACGCACTACCTGCAGGTTCATTTTTCAGAGGCTGGGGCTGCCAGCTGCTGACAATTCCCCCTTCTCCCAGGTCAGAACTTACCTCAATCTGAGGTTCTGTCCTCCGGGCTTGCCCCCATTGGTGGCTTGTGGACACTGGCAGATCAGGACTGTGCCCAGCTGGCCTGCTGTTTTTCTTGACTTCCAGTATGTCTCAGGATTTCTGACCTTCCTACGGCCTCCTGTCTGCTGTTGGGGCGCTCCTTCCTCTCCCAGCTCCGTCAGATGTTCCAGGCTCTGCGCATTTCCCTCTGTCCGCAGGTGCCTACAACTCCCAGCCACTTGCAGCCAGCCTGACCAGCTTCCTAGGCTGCTGGTATTTTCCTCTGCTTCCATTGTTCCCTCAGGATTTCTGATTCTCCTCTTGGCCTCCTTTCAATTTTGGGGGGTGCTCCTCCCGATCCTACATGGAACAGGCAGTTTTTGACTAAATTCTCGACTTTTTAAGTGGGTCCACGAGGAAACATTGTGCAGCTCTGTACTTGGTCGCCATCTTGACCGGAAGTCTCTCCTTTGAGTGACTTTGTTGGAGCCACTCAAATAGCCTGAGACAGAAGAAGCTGGGGTTCTGGCGGCTTCACGGACGCGGAGACGGGAACAGCATCCTGGGCGGGTCTGGTGGTTCGCATCCTCTAGGAGAGTTCAGGTGTGTGCTTGCATGATCTGACACCCCACTACCTCCGTGGGGAAGAGTTTGTGCAGGTGATGCCCATGGATGTGCACAGGCTGCTCCGTACAGCGCTGCCCAGGACTGAGACATGCCAGAAACATGGTGGTGCCCACCACGGGTGACACACAGGAGTGCGCTCACTCCGTGGACTACTATGGAGCAATCAGAGTGAGCGTGCCCATGGCCACCACACAGTGCATACAGTAGCGCAGTAGCGTCACGTGCACTGGGCACTGCTAGTCCCTCTAGGGGAACCAGCGAGGGAAAGACACCCTCTCTCTGGGCTACCCTGGTGGAGAGGGGTGAGCCTCAGCTCTTGCCACCCTCCCCATGTGACCAGGGCTGTGGAGCCCAGGCCATCCTGCCAACCTAAGGACTGCAGGACGCAGGATGCCTGCCATCAGCTTAAACAGACACACTGTGCGAAACAGGACACCTTCTACCAATTTGCACACACGTTCTTCGTATTTTCTCCAAGGGCATGAACACAGAGCATGCGTGTTGATGAGGAGGAAGAGGATCAGGGGGACTCATACCTCCCCCACAGGGCTCTTACCTTGGGGACAGTGGAGGGGAGGACTGTGGATCACTGTGCCCTTTTAATTTTATCCAGAGTATCTTGATGTCCTTCCTCCCTACAGCCGAAGTGGTTAAAATTAAACTTAAAAAACTGAAAAATGGAAAGCTGCACCCTTGAGGCAGAAGGAGAAATACACGACATCAAGGTGACACCATCAGCATCTCCTTCCTGGCCTGGCGTGTGAGCCTCCGCCCAGGCAAGGCCATCGGCCACCTGTGCTCCATGCGGCAGAGATGGAGCGTAAGAAGTGACAGAGAGCTGGGGCCGGATGAAAGGAGACCGGAGAGGCAGCCTACAATCCCAGCACTCGGGGAGGCCGAGGCAGGAGGATGGAAAGTACAGGCCCAGCCTGGGCAACTTAGTCATTTGCGAGACCCGGTCTCAAAATCAAACCTAAGAAGTGGGCTGGAAATGTAGCAATGCAGGAAAGGAAAGGACATAAAAGCGAAGGAGAGGACAGGACCGGAGGGAAAGGGAGCGGCTGGTTGAGGAGGGGAGAGGAGAGTAAGAGAACAGGGCCTCCCTGCAAGCGCTTTGCCTAGGTGTGCCTTCCGGCAACGTGGGGCTTTGTCCCCAAGGCTGGGACAATACTGAGAATAGGAGGGCGTGGGAAGCTCACCTGTCCCCAAACTCTTCCAATGAGGGGAGCACCCATCGCCCCGGAAAGTAGGGGGAGTCAGTACATCCCTCTACGTGAGATCAAAGGTGCCGTCCAGTGACTTTTGGGGCTTCGTCACAGGAGACTTAGGTGAGAGAAGTTGACTGGTCTTGAAATAGTTTTTTAATGGTTTGATTTCACGGTCTTCTTGTTACTTAAGTACCGTTCCCCTCCCTCCTGATCTGCAGCAGGAGTCTCGCCTGGCTTGGCAGCTCCATTTCCTCCCGGACTCCTATCCAGGGACGGCACGTTGGAGCCTGAGATCCTGGGGTGCCACGTCTCATGTCCTTCTCCCTCAAGACTGACCACGTTCGGGAAGAGAGTTCGATCACAGCGTGGCTGCGCTTGCCCCTCTGCTCAGAGGGCTCCGTGGGTGGTTCACACTTTGGGCGCTGTTCATCTCTCACAACAACTGGCCGCTCAATCGAGGAGACCGGCTGAAGAGACGGTGACACCGACTTGACTGGGCAACCTCAAGGGACCTGAAGAACCAACCGCGGCCCCGTGCCTGCGGCCCCGGTCCTGCACCCAGCGCCATCCCTTTACCTAGGCCTCCGCTTGTCAGCCCAGCTCCCGGTCAGCAAGACCACGCCGTGCCACCTGGGGGTGGGGGAGGTGTCCTACAGTCCAGGCCGACTCCTTGGGGGTTTGTTCCCAGGACAAGAGAGTTATTTCTCTTTTGATAATGGAGAAAAGGAAAAGTGTGGAATAAAATGGTGGCCAACAGAAGAGCTGCGGTGGCTGAAGGCTGCCCTCCACGAGCTCCTCTGTGCCTTCTTGGTCTTGCTGGGGCTGGCACTTGGCTGCAAGTGGCCGGGGGCAGCTCCTGTGCCAACCTCTCTACTCCCCAGGCCACCCAGCACAGCCCACCCACTGTCTTTGTCCGTGTTCCTGCTGTTCCTTGGACTGCCATCAGACCAGAAACAGACCTGAGTCCAGGACCCAGGAGGAAATTGTTTGAGCGGTGATCTCAGAGAAGACCACAGCAGCCAGGCCCGGTGGTGCAAGCCTGCCGTTCCAGCACTCTGGGAGGCTGAGGCCAGAGCGTGGCGAGTTCAAGCCCAGCTTAAGCAACTCAAGAACTCGGTGAAACTATCTCAAAAGAAACAAGCAGGCTGGGCCTGTACCTCAGCAAGAGAGCTCTGGTCCCACCTCTGGTTCTGTCCAAAAAAAGACAGAGAAGGAGGGAGAAGATGGCCACTGAGGACATGAGGACAGGTGCCAGAAGGAGATCACTGGGACAAGGAGGCCATTCCCAGGCACACCTCAGAATCTACCTCCAGGTTGTCCCGCTCAAGGGCCAAGCAAATTAGGGTATTTTTCAGCGTGCTTTCTCCATTGGCCATACGTGCGGAGCCACTGGCCTGGCCTTCCTCTGCCGAGTATTTTCTGGACAGGAAGCCTCAGGGTAGGAGCTGTGTGCACACAGTTGTGCCAGGTCCTAGGCATGCATCGTTGGTATGGGTAGCTCCTCACGGGAACCGCTGCCCCCCTGTGACCACCCCTTTGAACCTGGCGAGCTCTTACTGGTCCTTGAAGATCCAAGTGAGTGTGGCCTCCCCGAGGCGTCCTGTCCTTCTGCCCTCCCAGGAGGAGGCATTAAGATATTCCCATGCAAGCCCCATTAGTACTTTACTCAAGTCTCTGTGCTTGTTCTGTGGTGGGACCGCTCTCTTCCCAAGGGACCCCCACTGCCTTAGCCACGGTGGTGCCAGAGGGTCTGGAAATAGGGAAGGAGCTGCAGCTTTGGTGGCAGTACCATCGCTGGGCGAGGCTGGGACTGGGGAGTTACAGCCTCAAGATGTACACTGTGTCTCCTAAGGGCGTTGAGGTTGAAGACATTTTATAGATGTAACAGGGTGAGTTTTGGTGTTGAATAGCAATGGTGCCCGACAGGCTCTGTGGACAAACGCAGCCTCCTGTCCCCAGAAATCACCAGTGCCCTGGGTTCCACCCTCCAACAGAGGCAGCAATGGCACAGGAGTGGTTCAGGTCAGGCACCAAGCAACTGTAACTTCAGATGGTAACAGATGGCGAGACTCAGGGGGACAATCTCTTGAGCCCTCACATTAGTAAGGACATTTAGGGTCGCAAGGACAATGTGTTTTGTCTGTACGGCACTCTCTGCCCTTCCTGTAAGGAGCTGTGCCTTCCCTACCCCCAACACACAATTGGCTAGGGAGGAGCTGTCACTCACAGCTTCCTTAGTGACAGATCAGAGACCCCACAACGTAGGTAGCAGTCATACTGCCATTTTACAGGTGCATAACCTAAGCTTCCACAGATGAGGTCGGTGCCCACATTCACAAAGCCAGAAAGCAACAGGGGTCAGGTGGAACCCCGGTCCTTGTGACTCTGACTCTGAGGCCTGTTCCCTTATGACAGGGATCAAAGCAGCAACAGGGTGGAGAGAGGGAGTATATGGACAGGCATGATAGGAAACCACGTGATCCCAGGAGCTCAGACCCCAGAGCCTGGGCCAGAGGTAGGGACCTGAGCATCTCCATAGCATGCCACCAGCTCTAGTAACCAGCAAGAGAGGCCACCAGCAAGTCAAACTGACCTTCAAGAGTCAGAACTCCTCATACGCACACTAGCCAGGAGGACGGGGCAAGGTGACCCCTGCTCAGGCAACAGAGCAGGGCAGGCTGCACCCAGGACAGGAACGTCAAGGGGGAGTAGGAACACACTCCCCTTTCCTGGGCACCAAGAGTTATAGTGAGATCGCACCTGCCTTGTACCCAGGACGCCACTGGGACCTGCCCAAGAGGCCTCCTCACCTGAAGAGGACATGCACACAGCCATTCTAACATGGTCACCCTAGAAGTGTCACCAGTTTATCCCATCAGTGTCACCTGAGTCCTTCAGGGGACAGCTAGACCTGCTGGGGTCACCAAGCTGCCAGTAATGTGACTCTGTGTTGTGGTTTGAACAGAAACCGCCCCTCAAGCCTGGTCCTTCCTACCCTGGCGATTGGATCGTGGGGCTCAGCTGGGTCAAGTGAATCAACTCACGGGCAACTTCTTGCTCTGTGAGGAGGCAGAACCTGGTTGGAAAGGCGGGTCTGTGTGGGCCGGCTGGGAAGGCCCTGCCTCCATCCCTGGTCCCACCCTTCTCCGTCTCTGCTTCCTGGCCGCCATAGGCCAAGCAGCTTTCCTTCCGCCAGCCGCCATTGCCCGCCAGCACTGCAAAGATTGACATCTCCAAACTGTGAGCCAAACTGACCATCACCAACTTTCAGTTGTGCATGCCAGGCACTGTGTCACTCCTGTTGGGCAAGTGACTAAGACTCCCTGGTATCGTATCTGGGAGTAGAGGCAGGATGGGCTCCTCAGGGTCAAGCCATCAGGTTGAGGGAGGAACAGTGAGTAAAGAGGCAAAAACAGTGACGTCCACACCACTGGAGGGCACGGTCACGGACCCAGGGACCCCACGCAGTCCATCCCCCGCCCTGGCCTGCTCTCCACAAGGAGGAAAAAGCTCCCCTATGGAGACTACACCCCCAGAAGTCAAGGTCATAGAACCAGTGATCCCTGAGGCTGACGTCATGGTCCCCAGCAGCCATGGGCACAATCCAAAGGGTGGTATCTCCCCCAGGGACCCACTCTATCCCCCCATCCCTTGCTGGAAATTAAACCCTACACTACTGCAGTGTTCTACCACTGAGATGTACCCCCAGCCCTTTTGCTTTTTGTGTTTTGAGACAAATTCTCCCTAAATTGGCCTGGCAGACCTCAAACTGTTAATCTTCCTGACTCAGACTCCATGTAGTTGAGATTATCGGCACCGACCACCAATCCTAGCCCCCCAAGCCTGGGGCCTATTAAGAGGCAGTTCAGCAGGTATAGTGGCACACACCTGTAAACCCCAGCACCCTGGAGGCTGAAGTAGGAGGACTGCACGTTTGAGCCCAGCCCGGGCAACTTAGCCACTTGTCAAGACTATGTCTCAAAAGACAAAAAGATGAACAAATGACCAATAATTAAAACGGGCTGGAGATGTAGCCTGATTCGAAGTCCCTGGGTCACTCTCTGGAACCGATCACTGACGATTCCGGGGCAGCACTTCTAGGAACTGCACAGAGAGAAGAGGCGAAGACGGGCGCAAGGAGGTTCTGGTGCCCTTGCAGCGGACACAACATCCCCGAGGGGCCAACCGCTGGGCTCCCTGAAAAGCTGGGGGGTCCCGGGCACGTGGACAGGTGGGGGCATCCGGAAGCCCTGCAGAGAGTGGGGCCGTCTGCACCTATGTCCTTTCCTACCCTGGCAAGAGGCGGGATGGGTGGGGTGCATCTGGAGTGCGGGGAGACTGTGTGCATATCTCCTGGCACGGGGAGCACCTGGGACGGGCCCTGCTTGCTAGAGTAGGAAGCTTCCAAGACACACAGGGAATGTGAGAGCCCTGGGGAGGCTGCTCTCCACGTCGCCTTAGACCAGGAGCAGAGGGACCTCTCAGATACGGTGTGGGGCCCGCGCTGCAGGCAGGGCTGCCGGGGGCACAGCCACCCTGAGGAGTCTCCAGCACTGCAGATGGGAGGAGACCATCACTTCTGCGGGACATGTCCACTGTTGGCAGAGACATGGTCACATCTGGAAAGACCACAAGCTTCTGGCAGAACCAGGTTCAACCAGAAAGAAGTCAGGGCCAAACCGCCCCACGAGGATCACGTAAGCTGATCCCTGTTTCCCAGGCTTCCCACAGCCCCAGCGTGGACAAGCCAGGGTCAGAGGAGGGAGGGAAGGGAAGAAGAAAAGGCCGGTCCACGCTCCCTCTCCATCCGTGGCCTTCAGCCACAGGGCGAGGCAGCAACGGCGGCAGGTAGGGGACTGGGGACCCCAACGGGCCTAGCTGTGTGCCGCCCCTGGAGGTGGCCAAGAAGTCATGCGCTTTGCCAAAGGAAGATGAAGGCTGGGAGGGCCGTGCCCCCGGAGCAGGGGAGGCTGGCTCGCTGGCTGCTCGCGGTGAGGCGCTTGCAGGGGAGCCTCTTCCCTGACCCGATTTCTCTAAGCCTCTGGAGCCTTTCGGAGCTTGTGGGGCATATGTGCCCCTTTGGGAGCGAAAAACAGAGCACAGGCCCCTGCATTTCTCTGCTTGGCTCCCACACCGTAGCTGACCCCACCCTCTACCCCACACCCTCCTTGGTCTGTGACAGAGACGGCGCTCCCCAGCTCAGCGGAAAGTCCTGCAGCACGACTCCAGCGCTCACCGTCCTTCTCCTGACGTTTCAGATGCCCTCTTCTGCTAGATATTTCTAACGATCCGCCAAGTCAAGTGGAGCTTTAAAAATGCTTTTTAAAGTGATTATTCAAGAGAATAAAAGCATTGTGGTCTTCTTTGACCCCAGAACTTTCAAAGGTCCATTTGTAAACAAGAACCTCTTTTCGGTCATTCCTCCAACTCCCAACTCCCCCCCCCCCCCCCCCTCCCCAGCTTGGCCAATAAAACAATCACAAAGTCAAGTGGTCAGTGCCTGTTGTTGGGATATTGAAGATGCTAGAACCTTTCTATCCTTCCAGAAGATTCTATGGTTTAGAAGTTTAAAAAGAAGCCAAAAATACATGTAAGCCAACCAAAGTAAGACCTGGTTGGCAACCACAGAAGACAGATTCGGGGGCACCGAGCCCTGGAGCAGTGCAGCGTCGGTGCTCAGCAGACCTCAGGACCTGCAGAAGCTGCCACAGGACACCTGTGGCTCCACTGGCGGTGACATGTCCTTTCCCACAGGGCTGCCTGCTTCCCCACCAGGTGAGGACCATAGGAAACTGCTGCGGCCCCCGGGCAAGGTAGGCAGCAGCCAGAGGCAGGACTGGAGCCACCCTGCCTATTCCTGTCCCCTGGAGACGCCCCCATTGGGGCCCAGACTTGTCTCCGGAGAGACCTCCATCTTCCTTTTCTCTCTGTGTAAACTTTCCTGATTAGGGTGAAACCTGGAAAATGATGGTCTCGAAAGAACTCGGCTGAGCAACTAGGCTGAGAATATTGCTTTTAATGAAATCATTAGAATTCAACAGATCCTCTGCGTGAAATGGCTTCAGACTGTCCTAATTATCTTTGCTTACCCAATTCCTGACACAGTTCGGTCAGGTTTCAGAAAACATGGCTGAATTATTTATTAATTAATCTCCTTCCAGTGACACACGGGGCAGGTACAGCTGCCCGGGGAAAGGCTTCTGTGTCGAAGGCAGGCCTGTCTACACCAGAGCCGTCCAGCACAGTGCCACAAGTCCTGGTCTGAGCACCGGCTTGGATGCTGCTAATACTCAGTGCAGAGTGACTGAAACGCACAGTGCAGGTTTGAGTCTCAAGATGTGTTACGGTAAAACGTGGCCGTGAGTCCTTCAGAGTGCTCCTCCCCCTGCGTCACAGGCACACTCATCCCATGGTGCCGCCACCCCTGCAGCGGGTCTGGAGCTCCTCTCTCCTGAGCATGCACAACCCAGGATTTGCTGCTCCTGGAAGCATGGCGTATGCCCTCACCACCTTGGGGCACGGAGTCCGGCTCTGTGTGGACGCTGGCTCTTCTCCAGAGCCAACATGACCACAGAAGGTCGACGTTTCGAATTGACTGGGGACATTAAGGCAGCCACTACAGCTCAGCTCAAGGTGCTCAGAAAAGGGGAGTTCCAGAGCCGCCCCGGAGAGCGGCAGGAGCCAAGGAGACGTGCGTGCCAAGAGAGCTCGGAGGGAGACCCGCAGCAGCGCATCTGTACTGTAACTTTTAATAGCTTTCTAATGTGAGCATTCGCCGGGGTCTCCACCACCCCGGTAACTAGCGCGCTCCTTGGGCCTAGCTTGTCAGTTAACGGAGGTTCGAGTCTGTCGACCCTGCGGCCCCTCAGTTCTGAAACTCTGCCTGCGACACCTGGCCATGCGTGCTCTGACCCGGAACACGTGCGTTTCCTCTTCCTGAAAGTGTGGGAGACTTCTGCTTTGGCTTTGGTGGGGGTGGGCATTCACTGAGGGGCCTTAAGGAGCCCTCCCCGTGACAGGGGGCAGGGGGTGTCCCATCTGGCTGCAACGGGCCTGTGACTATGCAAATGTCCTCCCAGCCCCAAGGGGGAGAAGGCTTCCGGCCTACTCCACAGGGAAGCTGGGGACCAGGGGAAAGCTGTGGTGGATCTGCCTTCAGGCAGGTGGTCGCAGAATCCCCGGCAAGAAACCAGAGCGTGGAAGGAATGTGCCTGCAGGTCGAGAGCAGCAGGGTGAGGCAGGAGGCCCCGAGCGCACAAGGCTCCTTCGCACCCTGCGCTTTACACGTGTGCAGTTACCCTCACGTCTGCAGTGAGTTTACGGTCATTGTTCTCATATCATGTATCAGGAGGCTGAGGCCAGGGAGAGTCACAGCGATCCCTTCACTGTCATAAGGGCCCAGCAAGAAACAGGCTGGCTGCAGGCCTGGGCCACACGCAAAGCCCAGCTCAGGCAAAACAGGACAGCCTGGGCTGAGTGGGACACAGGCTCACAGGTCCTGCAGGAGACACCGCCTGGGTGCTCAGGAAGGCGGGGGCAACCCCAGGTGTGTCCACCTGAGTCAGGACAGGGTCAGACAGGGCTCTGAGAAGCGCCGTGGGCAGCAAAGGCTGGGGAAGAGGCCACGCTGACCCCCAAGACTGTGACAGGGCACCTGGCCGTGCCCCTGCTGACCTGGTGTTCCTCCCCAGCCCTCGGCTGGTTTGCCGTGACACACTTATTTCTGGGATTATTAGATTAAGGCCGGGTTGGGGATTTAGCTCAGTGGTAGAGCGCTTGCCTAGCAAGCGCGAGGTTCCGGGTTCAGTCTGCAGCACCCAGGAAGAGAAAAAGAAAAGAAGACTTGGTCAGGACCGGAGGAGTGCCAGCCAATCGCCCTGGGAGGACTCTGGGAGGCTGAGGCAGAGGTTGCAAATTGGAGCCCAGTCTCAGCAGCTTAGCAAAACTTTGTCTCTAAATCAAAATTTTAGGAGTGGGTTAGGGGTATATAGCTCAGTGTGAAGGCCCTGGGCTCAATCTCCAGGACCACAAAAGGAGAAAAAAAAGGTTAATTAATACCTGTCTTCCACATTAAGCAAAAGCTCCGGGCAAGCAGGGATCGTGCCTGCTCTAGTCCCTCACCTAACCCGGGACCAGGACCAAGAGATGCCAACAGCCAGGTGCTGAGTAAATGCACACAGCTAAGAAGTGTAAGAAATGATGAATGAAAAACAGAGAAGCAGGCAACAGCAACTTGTCTGGCTATTATGAGACCGTAGGACATCTGTGTTTGTGCTCTAAAGAGCGGATCTAAATGCAAACAGTGAGGTTGATCTAACCCTGGAGCCTTCCCCGAGCTCCCTCCTGGCCCTGTGGGGACGGTCCCCAGCTGAAGCCGGAGGTGGAGGGCGTGACTTGCCTCCGTTGCACCCCGAGCCTCAGCCAGGTGCCTGGGCACAGGTGCAGGCCCTACTGACCCCTGCCTCTGAGGGGATGGGTGGCGGCTTTCCTCCCCCTCCAACCCACAGTGGACCCTCCAGTCACAAGCTCTTATTGCCAAACTTTTTTTTTTTTTTTTTTTTTTTTTTTGAGACAGGGTCTCACTCTGTAGCCCAGGCTGGTCCTGAACTCACTATGGAGCCCAGGCTGGCCTTGGACTCATGGCAATCCTCCTGCCTCAGCCTCCTGAGTGCCAGGTACTTAGCGCTTGCTAGATAAGCGCTTTAACCATTGGGCCATTCCTCCAGCCCTCTTAATGCCAAACTATAAAATCTTTATGCCCTCTCCTTGGAATTTTTATCTACCATCTGGATGATTATTTGCTTAATATTTTTCTTTAAATTGACCCAACGTATTTATTGAAAAATTAAGGAGGGAATGCCATCGCTTCTTCTCCAGTCGTGGAGAACTGAACAAAGGCAGTGGAGACAGAGGTGCGGTGAGCGGATCCCGGAACCCGGCTCAGGCGTGCGGGAGGGCGCTGGCTGCTGGCCGGTCACCCGCGTCAGTGCGAGGCGTGCCGCAGGGATGCCACCAGGGAGAGGCCCCGGCAGTCAGGGAGGGCTGACCAGCTGGGCGCCAGGAGGGACAAGTATCTCCGCTGCTGATGGTTTAAAGGAGAGAGAGAGAGAAAACAGCATCCCACACAGATCCAAGTAAAATCAGTGCATGGATGGCCAAGCACGGGCAAGATCAACGAGCTGGAACCGCCCTGCGGCCCCTGCCTTGTTCCGGACAGAGAAACCGGCTGAGCAGGGTGGGCAGGAGAGCCAGTGGCCGCTGACCAGACCAGGCCTGCGTGGACGGAGGGAGCCAGGGGGAGACACAGGCAGATCGCCACAGGTGCTTTAGGGTGCTTTGATCCTGAAATCCCAAAGGAAAGGGCACTTCGTTTCTGCTTTGCTATTCCTAAGCCCGCGTCTTGGTCCACTTGGAATTCTTCCTTCGTGCCCTCGGCAGCAGGTCCTGGGCTTGGAACGCTGGTGGCTGGTGGCTATGGCATCGGAGCTGATGGTTAGGAATGGGGCTTGGACGTGCCATCCACGGTCCTCTCCCTGTGCTGCACATGCTGGAATGGACCAGGCCCCAGCCAGCGGGCACCACTGTCACAGGGCTGCCTGGGACCAGGGCTTCTCCCGGGCCTTTGCCGCCAACGGGCATGCAGTGTGCCAGGCTGTCACCAACAGTGGCGCTGAGGCTGCAGGGAGGCTGTGGGACGTTATACAGGACATAGGACCGAGGCCCAGAGCAGAGCCCAGGGGTGAGAGCACTCACACAGCACGCTCAAGGTCCTGGGTCCAATTCCCCAACACCACACAAAGGTAAGCCACGCGCCATGACATGCACCTATAATCCCAGCATGCAGAGGGCTGGGCAGGAGAATGGCCATGAAGTCAAGGCCAGCCTGGGCTACAGAAAAAAAAAATTGTTTTTAAATTAAAAAAAATAGAACACAAAACACACTCTGGCTTCAGAGACCAAAAGTCTGCAAATTAGACAGAGGGCTTCTCTGATGTCAGACTCCCGGCCAACAGCATCATGGGAATGGACTGACAAGGGGTAGAGCGGCCGTTTTGACACAACAGATCCACACAAGCTGCGATGAGCAAAGACGTCAGCGATCCCTCGGGTGCTGGAGCCGGGAAGGCCTGGGACCCTCTAAACACACTTTTCTGGAAACCGTTTCTCGGTTTCCAAGGCATTGTGGATCATACCTCCTAGGACTCGCCTGTGACCTACTAGCAGGTGCAGCTGTCCCCTTCATGCCTTCTTGGCACTCAGGAGGAGGACACTTATGGTCTCCAGGAGGCTAAGGCCGGAGGACCCCCAGTTCAAGCTGGGCCTGGGTGACTTAGTGACTTAACAAGACCCCATCTTAAACAAGCAAACACAGCAACAACAGTCAGGGCCTTCATGTCATGTTTCAATGGCTTCTACGAACATTCCAGCAGTTTCTGTGAGTGAGGAGCTGCACGCTGGGGGTGGGGTGGGACACGGGGAGAAATCTCCAGGTAGCGGGCACCGCAGGGAGCCTGTGTGCACTGAGCGCCTACAGAACACCTTTCACAGATGCCCTACGAAGAGTGCTGGGGGCCTCAAGGACACCGCGGGCTGTGCCAGCCTCTCGGGGACAGGGAAGGTCTTGTTGTCCTTTCCGGTGGGGAGCAAAGTATGACACCTAGGCGAAGCCCCAGCTCCTGCCGGCCCCTCCCCAGCCACCAGGGGAGACTCTGAAAAATGCAGCCCAGGCGCCCAGGAGCTGACCCGGGGCAGAAGGACATGGACGCCCCTTTGTTCTCTGGTTCTGAGTCCTGCACATCTTTACGTCCCCCACAGCCTCCTGCACCTGCCCAGACGTGCCCAGACATCCTGCTGATGGCTGCCCAAAGTCAGTTCTCTGAGACCAAGAGGTGGTGCCCACAGGCCACCGGAGGCTCCTACAAACAGCCAGCCTGGGTGGTCTCTGCCACAGCCCGGGGGGAGGGGGGGTGGGGAGGGACCCATTGCCTGTACTCCAGCATCTCCAAAATCAAAGACGGCAGGGCTGAGACACAAACTGGGCGAAACGGCTGTTTTTACATGCTGACTTCACACCCCTCCCAGAGGCACTCTTTCCTTCTGTTTAATTTTTCATCAGATCAGCGATAACAAACTCTAGGGCGGATTCATCAAAGGGAACCGATAATTACTGACTCTGTACATTTTATTTTGTTCGTTATTTTGTTAACACCTGATTCTAAAACGTCCTCCTTGTGAAGGGGCTGGGAGCCGGCACAGAAACTATTAGCAAAAACAAGTTGTTTCTGCATAGAAATAAGTCAGTCTCTGCCAGCTGCGGACCAGGCCGCTCCGCGGGACTGGCCAGGAGCCTCTGGCCACCTGCCTCCGGCATATGAGCCTCTCCAGTCCTGTGTGCTTTGCAGACAGGTGCTCAGAGAGGCCTGCTGGGATTCCTGTAGGGCTGAAAATAGCAGATTACTGGCAAGATGGAGTCGGAGAGTGGCCTGGGGCCGAACGAGGGGCATCGTGGGCACTCATCCCACGGGGCTGAAGCCCCACCCAGGGAGGCCGCTTCTCTGTCTAGAATGCCAGAAAGCACACATCTGTTGACTCGTGTCATATCTGTACACACAACCCTCAGGAAATCCTTAGACCTAGACTAGAGTCGGGGTTACTTCTGGTGCCTCTGAATGGCTTCTGCCACCCTTCCCGCCTTTGGAGGACACCCTAGCTGGCTTAGACACTTGCTTATTGCTGGGACCCAATACCTGACACCCACAGTGGAGGCAAGGCTTGTTCTATTAGCTCACGGCCCTTCAGAGGTCTCGTCTGTTCATGCGCAGCCAGCCGGGCAGCCTTGGGCTGAAGGGCTGCTCCCGTGGCCAGGAAGCAGGGTAGGAAGGCAGGGTAGAGCTAGGGGCAAGAGTCCGCCTTTCCAGGCCACACTCCAGTGATCTCTCCCTGCCCACCAAGTCCCTCCTCTCCATAGCCCAGAAAGTGAATTAATGCAGTGATTCAGTTAACCGCCAGGGTCCAGCCTCCTTCCAAATGCATGAGGCTTGAGGGGCACTTCAGATCCAAGCCCTAACCCTTGTTTTGATGCAGACTGAGACCAAGTCTGGTGAGGTCAGGAGATACGTACAGCTGGGGCCCAGCCTGCCCAGCCAGCCCTGCTAAGGTGTGGTCCAAAGACTCAGGCTTGGGTACTCACAGGAGACTGGGGACCTGCAGCATTGGTGCCCCAGGACCTTCTTTTGGTGCATCTGAGCCCTACCTCCGAGAGTGGTGTCCAAATGAGCTCTAGGGACAGACCTGTGACCTAATCTGGCAATTTGCTCTTGGTCACTGGGCCTTCAGGTATTTCCTCTGGCCCTCTCGAGAAGTCTGTGCAGTATCTGATACTCTTGACAAATTCCTTTTCTGTTTCAGCTGGTCTGACCATTGGAGAGATTATGTCAATTTGAGGCAATCACGAACCGCACCTGGATTAGGGGTTGGGAAGCACACCTAGATTGGGAATTGAGAATCAGCCTGGATTAGAGTGTGAGTGATTTGTGGCCAGCCAATGAGGGAAGAGCACCAGCCCGGATGTGGGAGGGCCAACTGGGAACTCGAACTATATAAAAGGAGGGGAGAAGCGGCTTGTCACGGCTTCTTCCTCTGGGAAAGCTCTCGCCTTCGCGGTTGTCTACGGACGCCGACTTGCGACGCGCTGCAGATCGTCATGACAGATTTGCTCCAGTCTCCACTTGCGCCTGTCTGCCCGTAGCTGATCTTCAGTCAGCGACCTTCAGTCTCGGGTCTTTGCCATTGCTCTTCGAACAACCGAGATCTGCAGCACTCTCCCCGGCCATCCTGCAGCCCCGGACGGGAGTCCTACCTCACAGCTGAGCAGCCATCGGACACTCCGGCTCTCACCGGGGCAGGTCGCCATCTCGGACTATCTCTGTCCTTGAATTTGTAAGGTTTCTGAATAGATCCTTCTTGTTATAATTTGTTAATTTTGCCTTTTGAAAGAACCCAAACTAATACAGCTGGCTACAGTGATCGTCTATGGTCACAACTCTCTGCACCCTGACTGTGACAAGGAAATTTGCTGGCTGTGTAAACAACAACAACAAAAGTAAAAGAAAACAAATTCAGTAGGCATGTCAGCAGCTTCAGGTATGACTGACTCCAGGGGTCAGGACGGGCTGCGTTGCCGCCTAGTTCATACATAAGTACAAGGTCCCTGGGCTCATACGAGGCACTAGGGCCCCAGGCGTTTCTCTCTGACTCTTGGCTCAGCTACATTTCTATGTTGAAATCCTCGGGCATCTTACGCTACACAGTGGCTCTGTCTTGCCCAGGCTGTAGGGTGTTACAGCAACAGAGGTTCTTTCCTCAAATTTCCTAGAGAAACAGAATTTGTTGGGACTGGTCATCACACAGGACAGAGCCACCCCTGGTAGGACCATGTGACCTTGGAGTGGGGGAGGGTGAATCAGTGGATTGCACCAGCAAATGGGAGACAGGATGGTGGGCAGCTGAGGCAACCCCTGGACAAGGTACGCCAGCCCTGACATGCCTGTCACAGAGCAGGGAACGTGGGTGGCGCTCACCACAAGGGCTAACTCCACACATGTCCAGCCGCTCCGCAGTCAGCTTCGGATGTGTGCAAGCTCTGTACCGCGAGCTCTCACTCCTTCTCCATCTCGCTCCCCGACGTGGGCTCCACATGTCCCAGAAGCAGAGCTGCAGGCAGGGCACCCACGACTTGAGGAGGAAAGGTTTATATTAGCTCACAGTGCAGAGGCCTCAGTCCACGCGTGGTGTGTAGGACCCAAGGCAGAAAGGTCCTGGGAGAAGGCTCCGGCGGGGGGCAGCTGCTCACGCCAGGGAGGCCGGGAAACAGGAGGAAGAGGAGCCAGGGACAAGAACACAGCCTTCCAGGTCACCCCAGAGACCCACCACCACCCGGCCCCGCCGCCTGACAGCTGGGAGCTCGTTCCTGGAGCAATCCATGGAATAGCACGCACCCCTGCGATACAATTGCTTCCAAATGCAGTGACCGTTGGGGACGTTTCAGATTTAAGCCGTAACAAACTGTACATACATCAGCAAGGAAGGACTCTCTTTATTATTTTAATTTTTAAAAGACTTTGTTTTGATTTATTTTCGAGTTGACCCGGGCCCACTGGTGCAGGCCTTTATTTTCTGCGTATTCATTTGTTTTCTACAGGTGTGTCATGTGTCAACAGGTACAGCCTATATTGTGCTGGAGAATCAAACCCAGGGCCCTGTACTTGCCAGGTAAGCACCCCCCCCCCCTTTATTTTTATTAAGCCATGAAGGCTCTGACTTCTTATCACTGTCACAAGCACAACCTCTTCAATGGCGTGCATTTCAGGGGCTGGGCAACATGACACCCTGGCTGTGGGACCAACCGGCACTGTCGGCTCAGAGTCCAGCAGGCCCCTGGAGCTTTGTGTGGTCAGGAGAGGTTCACAGCAGAGGAGGCTGGAACAAATTTTCCAGGTGGAGACAGAGAGAAGGGCCACTCCACATAGTCTTGTAAATGAAGACCCCCCACTCCTCCTGCCTGTGACCTTTAGGATGTTACCCTAAACCTGGTGTCTCATTGACCTAATGTCCTGTGAACCATGGGCTCACCTGTATGCCCAGTGGGACCTGCGGGGCTGGAGAATCAGTGCATAGCTCCTCACGCTCCTGGCCCTTGAAACATGAGCCTGCAGAATATGACCTGGACCTGGCCCACCTCTTGGAAGAGAAAGACTAGCTGTCCAGACACTGAGGGCCAGCCCCACCCACACAGGCCTGGGCACGCTGATGCCCTGACCGCTGCCCGGACAGATGGGCTGATCGTGCTCTTGGGACCTCTGAAAGCAAACTGTAGGAGGAAGGGTGATGAGCTGGAGAGGCACAGAGGAAGTGTGGCTGGAGCAGACCTGGGAGGCCCCAAGGACACAGGACAGAGGGGAGGAACCACGCCAGGGCTCGTCCCCTGGCAGCGGCTGCAGCCTCTTCCACAGGAGGCTGTGGGGTAGGGGTGGGGAGTAAGACCAGGGACCTGACTTGTCATGCTGTGTCTCCCAGCTCTATCTCGTTGGTTAAGGGCCATCCGCATGTGAGAAGTTCACACACACACACACACACACACACACACACACACACCTGCTTGTCCACATGCACAGAAAGCCAGCTTCATGGGAGGACATGAGCTCCAGAGACCCAGGACGGTCTTCTAGTGAAGAATGTAGCGGCTGGCTGTTGCCAGAAACAGGCACAATAGAGTCCAGGTGACCTCAAATTTCTCAGAGCACAGCCCGGCCACACAGCCCTAGGCACACTGGGGTGTGGAGCCCCCAAAGCTTCCTCAGAACTCAAGAGACCTGCCAGCCTGGAGCCAGGAAGCACCGTGCGAGGATAGGGAGGGTCACGGGATCAGCGCGTGTCTAAGACTGCATCTGCTCCCGTATTTTATGAATGTGAGGCTGTCCCAGTACCAAATCCCACTCCTACCTTGTGGTGAGTGATTACATGTCAGCATTTATGAGAACAGCAGGCGCCCCAGAGCCCCGTCCCAGGAATGAACCTTGTGTGAGGCCTGCTCTCACCCTTCATACTCACATGTGGTCACGGTGTCCCCTCCTGCTCCTCCAGAGTGTGGACCATGAGTCTCACCATGGATGGGACCTAACAAGAAGAGGATTAATCGCCAACAGTACGATTTAGGAATAACTTTCATAGCTGCCTTAGTGAGGGGCAATCCACATTCCACATGATCTCCCAGGGTAAAGTACACGATTCCAGGGGCTGTATACATTCAGGAAGCTGTGAGCCATCACTCCGAAAAGAAACCCCATATCTGTGAGCAGCATTCCTTATCACATGTCCATGCCTAGAGGGGGCTGGAGACACGCTTGCCCCTCCTTCAGGACCATCCAGAAAGTCCGTCAGTATCTTAGCTACTTTCCCGTTGCTGTGACTCAATACCCGACACCCACAAACTCAGGACAGGAAAGGTTTATTTTAGCTCACAGTCTCGAAGGTCACAGTCCACTCGGGGTGGCCGGCAACAATCGAAGTACATGGCAGAGAGAGGTGGAGGCAGCTTCCCCGACAAACAGGAAGACAAGCTGTGGCTAGTTGAGACTAGTCCCAGTCCTCCAGGAAGGCAGCTGCAGCTTATGTATCCTTTCAGGTCTCCGCCCAGTAACCAGTCCCTCCTGCATCCAGGTGTGGCCACTATACACCGTTAATCCTAACTTAACTGCAATCCACCCCTCCAGACCAGACCCCAATCCACCAACATCACATGGTTCCATTAAAATACAGGAGACTTTTGGGGGACACTCCCAATCCTAACCACAACATTCCACCCCTGGCCCCCAGAAGACTCATGTCCTTCTCCCC